>JAVQJG010232573.1:0-12397 GCA_036024015.1 Craterocephalus amniculus | reverse complement strand
CCCCCCCCCGTTTTAGAGTGATAAAAGCTGTAAATCAGCCGAATGTTTGCAGATCAGATGTTTCATTGAATTGTTGTGTTCTTGTCTTTGTAGCCCGAGGAGAGGAATAAATTTGATGGCATTTTTGAAAGTCTGGCTCCTGTCAACGGGCTTCTGTCAGGAGAGAAGGTCAAGCCAGTCCTCATCAACTCCAAGCTGCCTCTGGATGTGCTTGGAAAGGTATTTGCTGGTTTTTTTAGTGGCTTTAATCCTTTTTTTTACATAAACATGGGCGTCTTTGCAAACTTCATCCTTTTTTCAAATCCATATTTTCCTCACCCAGATGTAGATTTTAGCCAACAAAAATAAATTCCATTATGAATAAAACTTTCTTTTTTTTTTTTTTTTTTTTTTTTTGCTGTGAGAGGATATTTTAATCTCTCCACTGTTTCCATGGCAATATCAGACACCCATAAAATGACCTTGTGAGCAGGACGTCTTACACGATTATTCATGTTTTTAATTTGTTTGCATGAATTTATGGTTGCTGCTCTGCTTCACCTCGTCATGGAGGACTTATCTGTGTTTACTTCCCACAGGTTTGGGACCTGAGTGATATAGACAAAGACGGTCATCTGGACAAAGATGAGTTTGCTGTGGTGAGTTTGACTCTTTTCATCGTTACTGTCGAGATTCACTGCAGGATTAAAAATCCTTCCGGCTCTCAGTGTTTTAGGCAAAGTGTGAGAGCTCAGATAGAAACTGCAAGTGAAGACGAACAGAACAGCAACATTGTCCATCAGTCAGAAAGGCAGTGCTCATCTGATTTTCCAAGAAAATAGATGCTGTCCTCTCCTCAGTGCGGCCCAGGCAAGGGTTATGCTTCCCACAATGAATCCTGTCCAGTAGAGGTTGGTTGACCCATATGAAAGAATATGAGGCCCACTAGAGTCTAACAAAGGTATTTATTACAGAAGTTGGATAACACAATATAGATGTACAATACAGTTTTCTTCTCTGTGGTGAAATCATCCTGACAGATTGCATCAGCATCAGCTCTGTCCATCATAATTAATACTTTTCACCTCATTCTCTGCCACCTTCTGTCACCAAACTAAGCTCCTACTCAGACTCCTCTGGATGCTTGAAAAGCTCAGCACCTTCTGTTTAGGTCGGTTTCTTCTTGCCCCTTTCCTTCCTGCTGCAGCTACAGGGGAATGGATCAGTTCTGTCCAAATGTAGAACGTCTCATCTTTCGGGGTAAATGTGACAGCTGAGCAGGAGAGAGGACAAGGGCATGAACACGAGACAGGAAACAGAACTGTAAGCAGATAGGAATAAAACACTAGATACATAGAAATAGATCAACAAGCTGCAGCATTGTAAATGAAGGTTTGGCAACAGGTCTCCTCCTGTCTGAGTAACATACAGTATAGTTACTGCATGTTGTCTTCTCTCAACTGTTTGTGGCATTGACTGAGACCAGAGTTGGAAACATGGCAGAGAGTTTGGTCTCTTAATGCACATTTGTCTCCTTGATTTTCCATCTTTGAACCCAGATGCAGTGGGCTCAGGTATGAAGGTGTCACCGTGTGCCCAGAAACGATTATACAGAGGACGGTACAATTTTCATGTTTCCTGACATTTCCAGCTCATTATTAACCACACTGACCCACAAGTTCATTTTAAATTCAAAACTAGTCTGATCGAAGTCCAGTGATCAGCTGTCACTGCTTAGATGTGAACCCAATGAGACAATTAGCAAAACATAATAGTGTAAGTGCAGCAGAATTGCAAAACTGTGGTGAGTTAAAACAAACCAGATAACAGAGCTGGAGCTTCTGTTGGGAACAAACTCCTCTGGCATGTCTACTCTACCCTCCGCCACATCTGTTTGTTACACATGCGAGTTGGACTGCAGGTGTGCAGTTACATCATCTACAGGAATTTATTGTTCTTTATGACAAATTATAACCATGGGGAATTTCTTTGACAGTATATTGTAAATGATGATCCTTGATCTCTCACTGTTTTTCAAATTGATGCCACTGTTGCTTTATAATTGAAGTTGGAGCTTGAATCCTGACTTGGGGGGGACCATAGTGTTTTTAGAGAAGCTGAAGTGCATCCACTGACAGCAGGATGTGCTCCCCAGGCCATGCATCTGGTGTACCGAGCCTTGGAAAAGGAGCCTGTTCCTGCACTCCTGCCCTCCGCCCTCATTCCTCCGTCAAAGAGGAAGAAGAGTCTTTGCTCAGTGACTGGACCTGTGCCTGGACTACCGGCGAGCCCCCCACCCCCGAAAGACTCTTTGCGTTCCACCCCCTCTCATGGCAGCATGACGTCTCTCAACAGCACTGGCAGCTTGTCCCCCAAACACACACTGAAGTCAGGACAGGTAAAACGCACTGAACATGCAATCTCGCACAATACACCGTAATCCCGCACTAATCTGCTGTACACTCAGCCAGAAATTGTACTTGAGAGAAGACATATTGAACGTTTTTCTATGTCAGTTGTGTCTCTGACAGGAACCACAACTAACACAGGCATGTTCGGATAGTATTTAATTTTTTAAAACTTGATTCTGGTCTCGAAGTGGGATTAGGTACAATATGCAGATATTAGAGTGACCATTAAAGTAATGTTCACTGACGTGCTGACTGGGCTGAGACAAAAACACTAACGCAGCGCAGGATACTCTTCTGAATCCCTAAACATCTAACAGCTGCCGATACAGGAATGAAACTAGGACGCATCTGACACAACCCAAGCAGCAGCTGCAGATCTGTTCTCAAGTCTGCTGACATCTCTAAAAATATACCACAGGAGCCTTTTTCAGGAATCATGGTCTTTAGAGGGTCTGTTGTGCGGTCCTGCCGCAGGAACCACGGACTAGACAGAGTTCTGGGAAGAGATGTCAACCCCACAAAGGGCCCTGTAGAGGCGGACTTTACAGCTTAACCCTGAACCTTTAGGCTGACTGAATATTTCTGCCAAGTATTGCCAGTATTTTGTGTCCTCTTTTCCATTTCAGGTTTAATATCTAGAGTGGTACCTCAGAAACAGCTGCAGCAGTTTAAACTCCAACATGTTAAAAGCTCAGATTGCAATAATAATCAGCAAAATCAGAACAATAAAACTCTCTGGTCTTTTCGCAGCAGTAGGAAGTGACTTCCTGGTTTTACTGGTGACTCAGTCTGTTTGTCTTTTATATCATAAATGGCTTCATTTAATCTGGATTTACTGTCATTGTTTCTGTATCTGTGCCAAAGTTGTGATGATTGCTGCTGACTGTTGCAAGTGTTTATTCCACAGATCTGATCTTCATTTGTCACGGGTCCAGAAACCATTGTACAAAGCGAGAAAATGATCTTTTTAATCAAACAGATTTTTGCACAAGTAGAATAAAGTCAAATCTTTTGGAACATTTGCATCACCTTCACTAAGTCTAGTTTTACACTCAAAGCCCAGAAATTGACAAACCGAGTATCTCCATCTGTCTCAGCATTCATTGAACTGGGTGGTGCCGGTATCGGAGCGTGGTCGCTATGACGACATCTTCCTGAAGACGGATGCGGATCTGGATGGTTTTGTCAGCGGACAGGAAGTGAAGGATATCTTCATGCAGTCTGGACTGTCTCAAAACCTCCTTGCCCATATATGGTATGAGCCAAGCAGGCTTCCCCCCGTCCTTCATCATTTCAGATCATTATCGTCAGTTTAATAGAGTTTAAACAGATGCGACAACCACTGTTTAGTGGTGTTTCTAAAAACAACAAATGCTGTTGGTTATTCTGATCACAAATGCTGGATTAGAGAAATATCTTTGTCTAGTGATGGAACTCCATCGTCGCAGTCCTGAACTACTCTGAAATGAGTCGGATTAATGGTTTAAAATAGTACCTAAAAAATTTTTCTGATCATTTAGTAATTCTCTTAATTATAAACATTGTCCTGTTCGACCTACATGAAACTTTCTAAGAAAAAAAAACTATGCCTATATGCTCAGGCTCTAATCTCTATTATGTCCTCAACCACTTTTCCATTGTTATCATTATATCATAGAAATAGTGATGGTAATAAATTTTACTTTATTAAAGCTGAATGGGAAATCCGGCCCTGCATTTTTACCCACATTTGCTCTGACTTCACAGTATTGAGTCTTTTTAGTGATGATTCGATGATGATTCTGGTAGCTGTGATCAGTCTGCTCAGATTAACCCTCTTGTTTTTCCCTGCAGGGCTTTGGCAGATACTCGGCAGATTGGAAAACTGACTCGGGAGCAGTTTGCTCTTGCCATGCACCTCATCCAGCAGAAAGTAATCAAAGGCATCGACCCTCCTCAGGCCCTGACTCCTGACATGATCCCCCCATCTGAGAGAGGCACTCCTGTACCAGTAGGTTCAATATTCACAAGCACTGAGAGAGAAATCATTTTCATGCATGCATGTATCACCGCATAGAATAAGACTTTATGCAATGTAAAGGGAAACAAGACTGTTTCAGTTTCATTACTGACCAAAAGAAAACATAAAAATGGGATCACATAAAAAAAATGACAAAAATGTCTGATGTTGAGGATGTTGCAGTGGCCTGGTTGACCTAATGTAGAGCAGCAGTGCTGTGGCTGTGCACTGCTATGCACCAGTAGCAGCAGCATCAGACTGCCTCAAACCATCAATGTAAAATGGTAAATGGACTGCACTTGTATAGCTCTTTTCTAGTCATGTGACCACTCAAAGCGCTATAACACTAAATGTCTCACTCACCCATTAATACCCATTTACAAAGCACCTACACTGAAACATCCACACACATCCACACCCCCGATAGGCACATCAGGAGGCAAGGTAGAGTTCAGTGTCTTGCCCGAGGACACTTCGACATGTAGCGACGAGGAATCAAAGCGCCAACCTCCTGTTTAGTAGGCGACAGCTCTATCCAATGAGCTACAGCTGCCCTGATATTAGAGAATGTTCTGCAGTCAATCAGCGCTGCCAGCAGGAAGCCCTGTTCAGAATCAACCTACTATAGTCCATGTTTACCGTCTATCCTTACAGCAAGCTAACTGTAGTACTAAACAACATGTCTTCCATGATGACATCTTAAACCGATCATCAACAAAAAAGGTCCATATGAATTGTGGTTATTGACGTGGAGAACAAGATTTACTGATACCAGAGGCTCAGATCCCTCTTTGGTGGTCTTCTGCCACTCTACCACTCGTAAGCATTTCTCCTGGAACATTTACAGCAGAGTTTCAGCCATAAGCTGGCAGCATCTTTTTAATGGATTTGCACAGTCAGGACAAATGAACTGAAACCAGACTTCATTTTAATATCCAGGGGCTAAACAGCTGTTTAAACCTTCACACCATTAATGAAGCTTTTTATATCCTTCATTTGCTTAAACATAACATCCAGCATAGAGATCAGAAGGTAACAGTCTCACATCTGCTTGTGGAAAAATGAACTCTCTTTGCACTATGTTTGGAAAGTTGATGCTTTTTGGCCCAACAATCCTCTTCTCCTGTGTTTACTTCAGTGCTCTGGATGCTGCGCAGAAAGAAGTTTGCTTGCAGTGTTTATGTCAGTAACAATGTGATTTCTCTGTGGGAGCAGAGTGTGTCTGGATACATGACTCCGGTGGGATCAGAGATGGCAGCTCTGTCAGAAATGAGAAGGGTCAGTACACTTCCTTTTCTCCTCTTTCCGCACCAACATCTTAACCACTTCTTACAGATTTGGACATAAAGGTGAATCTATCTGTGTATCAGTCTGCTGCACATCTGGTGTTTTGTTTGCACTGATCTCTAAGATGAGCTCGCTTAATGGAAAATAACCCCTATCCCTCCCCTGAACTGCAGAAACCACATGGAGGAAGTGTGGAGAGGCCAATCAGTTAACAGTAAAACTCACTGTCATTCCTGTTTTATATTTTAACTCTCTTGCTGCTGATGTTTCTGCCTCTTCCTCCTCAGGCTTTAATGTTCAAGCTGTGGGTAGGTATCATGGACCTACACAGTATTAACCTATGAATGCTTTCAGTGGCTGCCAATGACTGGAAGCATTTGTCCGAGTTGTCAGTGCAGTGACAGTGTCACACGCTGTCAACTGTCTGCTGATGAAGGGAAGATTCCTGATGATGGGATGAAAAATGATTCGCCAGTAGCTGCAGATTTAAGACGGCAGCCGTTAGTAAACCCGCTTAATGAAGTCAGATCAGGTTTAGTTGTTTCTTTCTTTTCTTGAGTGCACCTTTTTCCAAGAAATACATCTTTATGGTGAGACCAGCATGAAAAGCAAATATTAGTGGCTGAAATGAAAACTATGAGTCATCCTCATCTTTTTGACATTTCCAATGACGTAGAATTCCTCAAACGGACCGTATCCAGAATCTTTCCTCGGCAGTCTGTCAGCGCTAGTGACACCTCACCAGCCCCACCTGCCGGTCAAACCTCTGTACTGACCCTTTCTTCTTCACCAGTCCCGTCTTTCCTTCTGTCTCTGCCCCTTTTTGCTGCCGTTTCTTCATCCTGCCATCTTTAAAACCCAGCTCCACTTCACCATCCTGCCTTCCGCCTCTGCTCTGTCTCTGCAGGACAGCTCCAGTTCAGTGGGTTCAGGAGAGTTCACTGGCATCAAGGAGCTGGACGACATCAGCCAGGAGATCGCTCAGCTACAGAGGTAAGCAGCACCTCAGAAACATGGCAAACCTGCTCCATGACACGAGTGGAACCTTACAGTGAAGCAAACTCAGATTTTAAACGATCTGTGTGTTTTTCTGTATATCTTCTGGAGTCAGATAATTACACGTTCACTGTGAGACGTTCTTTATTTACTGTCATCATGTCCATCAGAACCACAAACATGAAACCGAGTTCTGTACATCCATCCATCCCTCCGTCCATCCACACCATTCATCCTTTGATGCATGTATTTGATCCGGTTTTTGTTTGTTCACCACTTGTTCTCCATGCTGCGTCAGCACTCTTGCGTTTACGCAGTGGAATACGTTCAGGTAAACATCTTGGCTAATCAACACTCATGAACTAAATCTGTCCGATTTACTAGAACTCACATGAAGAATGTTTGTTATTGCTGTGGATATTCTACCCATTTCCTCACAAAATCACAGATTTTAAATGACAGATAAAAAGCAGAATTGTAATTAGACTTTCTCAGGAAGTAGAGTTTTTACTCACCATCTCAGCAATCACCTGCCTATTGGGTCGGTTCACAGGCTCTCTGCATATCTCTTCTTAGGCTTCTGACCTCTCCTTTTTGCTTTAATATTACTGATGTTTATTGTATTAGATGGGATTTAGATCCAGGCTGGCTCACTCCAGAAAGGTTTATATTCTCCATTTATTGATCGCTTTGGGTCATTGTAGTAACAATAGTAATACATTTAAAATAGAAGTGCCTTTCAGGTCACTCATGGACACTATACAGTAAAAGAAAAAGCAGACAGAATTGATGTATAAAATCATGGGACAGTGTAATTACAGAGAGAATGTGGTCCTGAACAGGTGAGTTTGGAGTGTGGATGTAAACAGAGGGAAAATGGGAGTGAACTCCAGAGGTGAGGAGCAGAGCGGCTGAATGTTCTGAATGTAGTGAGACAGCTGGAAAGGACAGTATGGTGGATGGAGAAGGAGGAGCTTAGGGAGTGGGAGGCAGTGGCAGATTTTTTATTCTATTGTAGTGTAACCGGGAGCCACATCAGCTCATCAGCTGCTGTGGGATTGTCTTTTATGCTCAGTTTAAGGTTGAGATGAGCGGTTCTCTGCTCTAAGATGGGTCCTGAAGAGGCTAATCAGTGGAGCCAAAAGATTTGTGCAGTAATGACTCTGAAACGGAGAAGAGTTTTTTTTTTAATTTAGTTATTTTCCAGGAAGGTTGATCATGGTGATGGAAAATGTGTAAATGAGTCAGTTTCATTGCACAGAAAGTTACATGCAGTCAACCCAAAGTTTCACCTCCAGGCCATCATAGATCACCGACAAAGGACGGCGCAGAGTGCTGCGACCAAAAATCAGATTCAGAAAACTTTATTTACTTACTAATTAAAGAAAAGAGGCAATGAGTCATTATGGACATGGCCTCTTTGCTAAGATTACTTAAAGTTAGCCAACCAATGTTTCCTATCTAAAGTAAGGGAGGCTCATTTGTGCTTCTGGAAGGTCACTCTCCTGCAGGCTCTACGTGTTTCTCTGCTTCACATGAACAGGTTATCAACTATTTAGTGCCTGAACTTGACAACAAGATGTTGGAGATTTGTGTAATTTGAACCCGCTGTGTTGGAGCAGGAAACATCCAACACCTGCAGGACAGCAGCCTCCAGGAACAGAACTGGATGTGTCTATCATAGGATTGCGGTTCAGTTTCCTGGCTTTGTGCCTTTATGTGTGTGTGTGTGTGTGTGTGTGTGTGTGTGTGTGTGTGTGTGTGTGTGTGTGTGTGTGTGTGTGTGTGTGTGCGCGCGCGCGTATTTTGGTTGGTGGATTTGGATCCTCTTCCATAAAGATACTCATTCTGTGTGTGTGCACTTATGTATTTGTGTCTCAGGGAGAAGTACACGCTTGAGCAGGACATCAGGGAGACAGAGGACGCCATCAGACACAAAAGTGCAGAAGTTCAGGTAGGACCATCTACCGAAGATAAACGCACGGATCCACATTAAGCAATCTGTCGTAGCATGTAGAACTGAAACAGCCCATTGGGGTCTCATACTGAAATCTTCTGACATTAGGATTAATTATCTTTCCATTAACATGGCAGCGCATCATTAATGTTCCTGAGCCTGGATTCAGAAAAGGTTGATGAGTTGAAAAGCCACAATGAGCTAAGACTATAGATTTTTATTTAGATACACACTCATACAGAACTTGAAATGTAACATACCAAGTGCGTTACCCAATCACACGCATTCATACCCTGATAGACACATCAGGATTGGAGGCAACAAGGCGTTCAGTGTCTTGCCCAGGTTTACTTTGACATGTGGTCAGAGGGAGGCTGGAAGTGATTCGATGACTTTCCAGTTGGGAGACGACGACTCTTCTTTCTGAGCTGCAGCCACCCCAAACTATACAAAAGCAATTTATAGAATCACAAAAATCACAAATGTTGTTATTGATTTTAGTTTTGACGCAATGTCACACCAAATATTACTTCATATTAGTGGGCCAAGCAGTCGTGTCAAACACGGTGGAAATCTGCCTTTTCTAAGCTTATTGATCAGTGTTACAAAGCTGCCATCGGCTGGAGGAAAATGCGAGGCTGTCCGTCAAAGGAGAAGCTATGGCTCCTTGTTGTACCCTGAAATTCATGCTCAGCTAACAAATAGGTAGGCTGGATAAACCGAAAACAGGAGAGTGGAGCAGCAACATTATTTATAGTTGGACTAAAGGCAGGAGCTGCAGTTCAAACTCTGCAACCGTTTTCAGTTTTTCTTGTGTCTCAATTCATTGAGGAAAAAAACTTGGTGCTATAGCTGAGTATAAAACCCTGAAGGATAAAAGTTTGAAAATCCCTTTTTATCTACTCAGCGCGACCTGTTAGATCCCTCTGAACAGCCAATCAGAAGCCAGACTGACATGCTGAAGGGGATGTGTGTTAGTTAGTCCCACCTGATCAGAATGGTATAGAGAGCCACTTACATCCTCAACAGATGGGAAAGGTCGCCCGGCACATGTTGGCAGAAGGGAACTGACATGTTTTTACTATCTGTCTGTCAGGAGATGCAGAATGACCTGGACAGAGAGACAATCAGCCTACAGGAGCTGGAGGCGCAGAAACAAGATGCTCAGGACCGCCTGGATGAGATGGACCAGCAGAAACATAAACTGGAAGACATGCTGAATGAAGTGAGGATGAAGTGCCAAGAAGAGTCTCAGATGGTGAGGAAGGACAAACTGGTCACTGCTCAGCATTGCTGTCCACATGAGCACTGAACAGTGGAACTCTGGTTCTTATTTAATGATTGCCTTTGACTGTCCCGGCAGATAAATATAGTCTTTTTATTCTTTGGATGTTCTCTGAATTGTAGGACTGTTGTTGAGGTGGACAGTTTTTTTTAATTTTTTTTTAATTTGTCTTTTTTTTTGTTGGGTGGGATCAAATGTATTTAATGAATAAAGATATTATGGTGTTACTGATCCCAGGATGTAGTTTCATCATTTAGTAGACCTGGTCAGAACCAGGCGATTTCATCCACGTGGTTGAAGAAGTGCATGAGAGATTTTACAGTGACTCAGGAGTGACTTACTGTTCTCTCTTCTGCTCGTAGATCACAACCCTGCAGAGCCAGATCCACTGTCAGGAGTCAGACCTGCAGAGCCAGGAGGAAGAGCTAAGCCGGGCCAAGGCTGATCTGGGCCGCCTGCAGCAGGAGGAGAATCAGCTGGAGCAGAGCCTGGCTGCTGGCAAGATTCAACTGGAAACCATTATCAAGTCTCTGAAGTCCACGCAGGATGAGATCAATCAGGTAGGGCTGAGGTTCTGTTTGTGTATCTGAAAGCCGCCAGCAGGGGGAGACACAGCACTTCATCAACTGCTGCTTTGTTGGAAGTTCAATGTGTGATAATTCCACTGAATAGCAAACCTCCATAACCTTCATAAAGCTGTTTGGGAAAGTTCCAGCAGACCATAATATAAGATATCAAACTTAACAAGAGTTTCCTTTCGGGAATTAATGAAAATCTCTGCTTCCGATCATTTAAACACACAATTCCACGTGTTATTGTGCTGTTTTTATATTCTCAGATGTTACAACCACAAAACCTAAAGTTTTGATTCTGTGTAAAATGTAAATAAAAGTAAAATATACTGAGTTATGAATCTCATAAAGCAATATTTTATTCACAGTACAACATAGACAACATGTCAGATGTTGAAAGGAAGACATTTTATTATTTCATGAAAGATAATGAGCTCATCCGGAATTTAATTGCAGCAGCATGTCATTTAAGTTATTACAGGACATCTTTATTATTACAAGACACGAGGTGAGAAGATAAAAATAAGCTGCAGAGTTTTTATAGTTCTGGTAAGTGAAGAAATAATGGAGCTGCGGTTTTGCAACCTCAGCCTGCAGCTGACACCATGTTCATGAACATACTGAAGTCAGAAATGACTTGGATTAAAAAAAGTACTGTAGAACAGTTTTTAGCTGCTTGTATGTGAAGAGACTCAGCAGCAAGCTTCTGTTTGCATTTTTAAAGACTTCAGGTGTCTGCGTTGGTGGGAAGCACTAAATTTTCTATTGTTGTTGTTAGAGACAATAGGAAACTAGAGTTGAACACAGAGAAAGTAGTGAGAGATACACAGCGGCGTGTAAGATGTGTTCGACTTGTGTTTATGTCCTTCAGGCTCGCAGCAAGTTGTCACAGATTCAGGACAGTCAACAGGAGGTGTCGAAAAGCATCGAGCAGTACAACCGCAGCCTGAACGGGACCCACTGTGGTAGCATGACCAACCTGGCTGACATGGGCGACGGCTTCGGTGACAGAGACAACGGAGGCTTCTCAGCCATGGGGAGTACAGTACAGGTCAGGGGGCTACTGCTTCTTACTGTGGATGGCTGCATATTTCATTTTGGAGCAAAGTTCCTTACTCAGATTTCTGTTTTTGTCATGTTTGTTGTTCCCTGTTCCTCATAAACATTATCAGCACTTTGCAAATCATTTTCATCTGTCATTAAATCCATATTTTACAGACATCTTTTGAGTTTCTTCTGTCTGAGTGTGAGATCCCACAGTTAACCTCACTGGTCAGGTTTTACAGTGCTTCTTTTTTCAGGTGTACAGAGCTGTTTCAGTCAGAAATGTACCTTTTTCGTTTATTTAAAGTTAATCTTTGACAAATATAATGATGTGCAGCAGACTACATTTGCATGGAAACATTGAGGTGTACTTACACCCCTAGTAAGAAGAACTGGACTAATTTTGTGAAGAGTGAAAGACCCAAGTTTCAGGAGTGACTGTGATCTGTGGATGCTTAGTGGATTGATTTTATGCAGAGCTACGGTGGTTGAGATTATTAGTATTATTTGAGCTCTTACACAGTAAATAACAGCATGTTCATTCCACAGGAAGACCCGTTCAAAGTGAAGCCGTCTGTCTTCAACAGCCAGCCACAGGAGCTTCACACAGACCCTTTTCACTCTGAAGACCCTTTTAAAACAGACCCATTTAAAGGTTAGTCCGCTTTACCTGGACTATGTACCCTCTCATTACTCTACTGTGGCCCCACCCCTCTCAGCAGTTATTGCTTTTCTTCTTTCCAAACAGCTTAAAGGAGAAGTCCACTTTTTTGCAAGTGGGGCCTTAATTATGATGTAAACTGAAGTGTACTGGACACCTATGGTACTTTTTGGAGATTTGGATCCTTCCCTGAGATATTTGTTTCA
>JAVQJG010232525.1:0-13521 GCA_036024015.1 Craterocephalus amniculus | reverse complement strand
AGATACACATACATATATTTTCATATATATATATATACACACACACACACACACACACACATATATATATATATATATATATATGTGTGTGTGTGTGTGTGTGTGTGTGTGTGTAGGGATTATAACATAGGGATTATGGTATTCATTTCATATCGGCATTCTTGGTTTGAGTAAGTTTGAACGTAAAGGTCTTCACGTCTGTTATTCATACAAAAAGCAAGTGCGGGACTTAAAGAGTTAATTTGTCTCTGTCTGTTGATCGCTGCGGTGGGCTGCGACATCATTCGAGAGTGCATTTTCAGCGTCCAATCAGCTGCGCGGAATGAACTTCGCATTCAGCCAATAGAGAGAATGGGAGGTTCTATCGAATTTGAATGAGGAGTGTATCTTTCGGCGCCATTTTCGAGTGAACAGCGATCGCCTTAACAGCTGCGAGGAGAGGATGCTGCAAATATAGAAAGCTGTCGCTGAGACGGGGGAGAAACCGAGCGGTTAAAATCAAACTGCGATTATAGAGAGGAAGTCGCTTATTTCAGAAGAAACAGGTAATTACATCCACATATATTTAGATTAATTTTATTCGAATAATTTTAGCGGACTGGAGTAGGGGAATACGGAGAAAACTGAAGAGACCGACCGTGGCGGGGAGACGTTAGCCATTTGGCCAGCTCTGCCAGCCTGTATTACTAGCCGCTAGCTTGCTAGCTTAGCGTGCTAGTATATGAGAGGGATTTCTCACTTTGCTGCGCTCTAACGGTACAGGAGGGGGGGTGGAGGGGGTGCTTTCATACAGCGGGCTGTGTTATCCGGGAGGTGAGGAAGATTTATTCAGGGAGGGGGAAAAAGACTAGTAGATGGGAAATGATCTCTTACTTAGGCGGGACATAACTTTGATTTAATTTAATGAAAGTTGAGCTATAACGGACTATTTATCCGGGATCGGAGCCCAGTTTTGAGCGGGAGGTGTAAAAGCAACCAGCCTCAAGCAGCGGAGAGTCGGCAGTGTCAACAAATGCACACGACACCTTCACTGGGTTGGGAGGGAAAAAATGAAAATGAGAGACCAGAACAGACACGGTGCCTTTTGTGGTAACTTAATTTGACCAAGCTTGTTAACAAAGGCAGACATTTTGTCCGAGCTGGCAAATTGCATATGAGATGTTCCAAGCGGGTTTTGGAATGTTAGACAGTGAACACCCGGTAAGTTAATCATTATATTGCTGCATGACCTTAGAGTCAGTGATGCCTTAAAAATTAATGATAATAGAAATAAAACTGATCAAGTCTGTTTTTGTTCACCATCTACGTCTTGAAGTGGTTAACGTTATTAGTCGCAGTTCGTTTAGTAACGTATCTCAGATGACTGGTGACAAACGCAAATTTTACCCTCACAGTTGCTTTATGCCGTTATCCGTTAAAAGATGCCAGTACCTGATCTATGGCTCTCGGCCAAGTGACAACAATCTGAGGGCGCAACTTCTGATGGTTCAAATGTAACAGCTTTCTTAAACGTTTGATGAATATCTGTTATAACTGTTATGATACTATAACGTCGGATTAACATTAGTTAATAAAAATGAAAATACAGTTTTCGGGCTGACTTATGCTCGCGATAATGATGTCCCCCCCCCCCCCCCCTTTTTAGTTTGTACTAGTTCGATGCAGAAACCTCGCAAACACTGCTTTTCGTCCCCCTTTTTGCACACATCAGTATCGCTGCACGTTAAGTGTGCCCTACACCCTGATTAAATTTATGGAATAGTGGAGAGAGGAGGAGGGAGGGGGTGAGGGCTTCGTGGACACAATAGTTAGTGAAGATTGACAAAATGCACCTAATCATTAATTATTATTGAAGAACCTTGTTTTCTTTTTTATGCAGATTTGTGCATTTTTTTCTTTTAAATATGAGCAAGACTACTTGATAAAAACAGCACATGAGAGAAAAGAGAGCCTCCATATAATTGTCTAAACCCGCCCCTTCTACTTCCTTCTAAGTAGAGATCGTTTTAATGTGTTACATAACGTGAGGCCTTCCTATCTTTTACAGTGTTGCAATTATTCAAACAAATAAGTGTCTCCATAGTACAATATATTGGTTAATGTTGATCCAGAAAATATTATTTTCGATGATAATGAGATATTGCAAGCACCTCTGTATATTTTCCGTGCATTGCCTTTTTCCCAAGGCCCATCACATCTGACAGTGTGCTAACTAATAGCATTTTTCAAGGATTTTTATTTGGTCATACATTCTGCAGCAGTAAGGTAATGAGTTGTGCTTCCATTTCAAATACATATGCTGTATTTAAATGAAAATTTAGCTTTTGGCATAGTTGTCTTTTCTGGAATGGCAGATTGTGCCCTAACTATAATATTTGTTGCCGAAATTAGGTGGCATATTCATTGTGAAACTGCTCTGCTCATCTAGTGAGATTTTGTTTATCATTGTGGGACTTTATTTGAGAGAGAAATAAACTAATCTACTATGAATGAGCTCTTTCATACACTCATTGCTGAGTAAAGAGGTACAAGAAAAGGAAATGGGTCAACAGTTGTACTTAATGTGCCTGTAAGAACTCTTGAATATGTAGGATCATACACGTTTAATATACTGGCCAATGATCAAAATGTGACAGGCATGTGATTGTCAGCCTTAGGAATAATACAGATCACATGGTGTAAACTGTATGGACAAGTTAAAAGTTCCCCATTAATTTTTTATAACAATGCTGCGTTAACTGTCATGTGCCTGAGTGCATGCATTTCTGACACGTGTTTATAAATTAAGAAATATATTTTTTTTTTGTTTAGTTTTTTTTATCAGGAAAACGTCTTGAACAGTTTGATTACAGTGAGAAGAGAAAATACGTTTTTTACACCACACTCAGCACTCGGTAGAAAGTGGAACATGGACAGCTTTTTAGGTTTGTCTTTTTTATGATATGGCCTCTCAGCTTTTTATTTTAAATTAGTAAATTTATGGTATGTGTCTATTTTGTGTAGAAAATTAATGCAGATTTGATGCTCTGTGTCAATTCAGTCACTTAGTTGCTGCTATTTTCATAAGGTAAATGTCTGAGTGTTTCTAATGCTGTAGATTAAGAATGAAAAAGGTGGATCACATGACTAGATGTATTTTTTAAAAAATGCTGAAAAAGGACCAAGTACATAGGTTGGAGATGGCAGCTTTTTACAATTCTAATGAGAAAGTTTTACTGATTGTGATTAAATTCATATGGTGGAAGTGGTGTATTTCAACTCTGATTATGAAAATTATTTTTCTGCAGCTGTGAGTGTGCATACTAGTGCTAATTTGTGAATTTGGTATTTGTACTATCTAGAAGTAGTTAGGTTGTACTTGGTCAAAGTGGAATTTTACTATGACAAGTCTCAGTAATATTTTGTAGCCTAAAGTACTTTTTTAAAAATATGTAACATAATTTTGCAGTGTGTATCTAATCTGCCTAAACTGGTGGGTGGATATTAGTATATATACAAATTTTTGAACAGAGAGATTAATACTGTTGCATTTGAACTTTTTTTTCCCTCCTTCCTGTAGTGCCTACTGTTAATCTGCTGTAAATGCTACAGGTTTATGTTTCCCCCTCCATTCTCTGGTATTTGGCTTTCCACTCTTTGTGGAGCACCGTTGTACTGTTTTAGACTGTTAGCATGACATTCTGTGACTCATCATTCTGTCTTCTCAGACCCCTCTGGCAAAATGGGCTCCCACCCCCATTTCCTGGTGAAACTGTGCCTCTCCTCTTGTACTTGCTCGCATGTGTTGTAGCCAGACTGCAAAGAACCCCCACCCTTCTCTTCCTTCTTTCTGCACCACTCAGCACAAACTTTATAGTATTCAAATTTGCTGTGATGGGAACAGGTTTTCTCGGGTCTTGGTTATTTTCCAGGTGTTGGTCTTGGTTTCAGTTCTGCGTCTCAGCAATACACAGCAGATTGCTGTCAAATGGTCAGTCACTTTCCCTACAGGTATAATTTAGTCTGTTATATCAATAGTGAATGGTCTAGTTAAGTCTCCAGTTTAGATGCGATCTCTAGAGAGGAAAAAGTGTTTATTTTTGCATGATGTATTTAACCAAAAATTTAGTCTGTACTGTTATCAGTAGTGGCAGCAGTACAGTTAATGAGGGTGCCAGCTTTTTAAATGCTTGTTACAAGCATGTTTTGCATTGGCCTTGATTTTTCTTGTAAACTTGGTGCTGCATTACACCTGTTTTTAAAAGGGTGAAATGTTTAGCAGTCTGTATATGGGTGGCATTATACAATAAATATCAGTTATGCTTCATAGCTGTTTTGTGTTGTGTAGACATCACATTTTCTGTCAGTCTGCTAAATAAAAAATGTGCAATTTTATGACACATCTGAAATCTGATAATTTGTCGTGGACAATGATGAATTTGGCTGGTCACTGTGTTAAAATGTTGATTTATTTATTTTTTTTAGGTCAGATGTACTTAATTGAGAGTGTATATTTGGCCTCTGCCTCAGTCAAAAGTTTGCAGTTATAAAATTAATTCATCATATTTATTTTTTTGTTATATAGGTACTGTTGGACTTTGGCATGTTCAGAAAGATATCAAAGCTGCAGAGCTGGTGAGTTATCTGTTTGATAATTAAATTTTAGATAGTAACGTGATTACTGGCAGAAGGATCTTGACATAGCACGAGCATATCTGTTTGCTCGACACAGTGTTTTTCTTTGCCACAATCCTTTTGTCCGTTCAGGTTGTTAGATTAATCAAAAAATAAAAAGTTATGTATTTAAATTAGACAGGTCCAAAACCATAGATTATGGCTAGTTTCCTTTAGTCCGATTTTTTTATTAATTTTTTTCCTTTTTATTTTTACTATAATGTCATGATAAGATAACATCACCTGTGCATGGATGCATGAGCAGACATTTTCACAATGTGTGTCTTGTTTGGTTTGCTTTGAAAATTGAAACTAATTTTATTTCCAATTATTAGCATGTGTAGTTTTCGAATTTCTGTTAAATCTAACATTGCAATGCTGATGTGTATTTGTCACTTTACAGTGATGGTGTCTAAGTGACTACTTCAAGGGTTGAAAGGAAATCAAAAGGAAGGTTAAAAATGCCAATAATTATTTTGTTACCCTTAATAAATTTATCCATGTACTTTTCATTTAGTTATTTATATAAGTTCAGTTTATTTATATATTTAGTTGTAACATTGTATAAACTAAGTAAAGAATGTTGCAACAAAATTAAAAGTCAAATTCAAAGCCTCATATTTTTTTGTATAAAAGGTCATGGTTTCGGTGTGCACTAAGCAATTTATTTTATTTATTAATTTTTTTCTGTGTTAGTACAGCTTATGTTAAGATCTGATTTTAGTTTCATTTGAGTTATAATAGGTACTCTTTCCAAAAAGAAGTTAAGTCTGTGTAATTTGCTTCACAAGTTTATGGGTGTGTGGTTCAACTTTTACACTTTGGCTTTGCTTCCTCTTTTCTTGAATATGTGCACATGCTACATACACACTTACTTGGATCCCAGTTTCAGATTCCCTCATTTGCTCTAAAAGTATTTCTAAGTAATGAAAAACAGTTTTGGCATTTGTGTTTCCGGCTATTATTGTAGTATAAAATGGAAATTTATTTTAAATTATATTTTCAAATTTCCCTTTTTTCCAAATCCACTGGTCAAGTGTAAATCCATGTCCCTTCGCTGTACTTGTGAGTTGCATCATTTTGTGCAAAGCTGTCTGCATCCTGTTTATTGCTGCATTGTCTTTATGAGAGGAGGAGGAAGCTCAAGATGGTTCAAATGAAGCAATAAATTACTGAAAAAGATCAGAAATGAATTTGCTGCGGACCATAGCACTGTTTTTAAATACACCGTTTACCTTGTCAAAGCAAGTACAGTAGTTGTGTGTTTGGATTAAATATTTCACCACATTGTGAACAGAACTAGTGTATTTAAGTGGTAGACACTGCAGTGAGGCCCAGGGTTGCCTTACCATAATGTGGTTCATTCTCTCAGTATAAGTGTTGAAATTTATTTTTACTGACCATTTAAATAAATCTTTGAAGACAAGTTGTACCCCTATTGTAAGACATGCCATTAGGTCAAAACAGCATAGGTTGGACCATATAGATTTGCAGGAATCATTTTCAGTTTATCATTTAATAGAAATAAAATATTTAAGTATTCTACTGTTTGAAATAATTTATCATTTATAGACAGTTTTTCTCAGTCACACCTGGTTGTAGGCGGAGGGGACCACAGAGTGCAAGATCACTCACATACCTGCAATTGTTGTCCAGGGAAATTGGTGTATTCATTTGTGCCAGTAGTTCGTGTGACAAGGTATTGCCGGATCTTCCAGGGAATCCCTATCACTCCGTCTGTGCCTCTGTCTGACATGTTTTACTGGGTGTGCAAATGTAACGGGCTTTTCTTGGATTAACACATACCATTAGAGCACTGCTGTTTTGTTTCAGAACAAAGCTGTGCCTCATTGGTAGCATCTCTTTACCACTAACAGTAAAATTGTTCTGCACCCGTGCTGCATGTGGACTTGCACCCCAAAAATAATCATTTGTCTAGCAATTGATTATTTTTAAATTACAACTGTGGATAAATTGGTATAGAACAGAGAGAGAGAGAAAATGATTCATGCTGTGTAAATATTACACAGTAGTTCATGATATATTTAATCCTTAATTCCAATGCTGTTGCAGTCTTCACAGTATACTTGTACTATGTTTATTTCTTGCCAAAGCCAACACAACAATTATTCGGCAAGCCTAAAACCTGTTGTTTATTTGGCTTACACTCTAGCAGAAAGGGATTTGTAATTGTAAAAGGATGTATTTTGTTAGGGTGCCAAAATGAATTGAGAGGGGGAAAAGTGCATCTGTCATTGTATTCTGGGTTGTCCAAGTGTTATTAGCCAGTAATGTTTTAACATGGATCTTTTGACTTGGATAGGTAGGAAATGCATTCAGCGACCCCCCCACCCCCTTCTTGGGATGTCACTGCAAATCTCCCTAACTGTGCTGATACAAGCAGAAGACTGTGTAAAACACACCAGAAGAGGCAAGCCCAGACCACTTGATCTGGGGAGGTGATGGGTTGTCATGTCCACGTCCCTGAACCCGGCAGGGTGTATGGGGTTACTTGACCTTTTAACCTCAGGGTCAGGTGACTCTTTGAGGTCATTGTATAGGGAGCAAGTGTCAGGAATGGGTTAAAAAGGCAGAGCAGTGAAGGTGACATGTCTGGGCATGCTTCCTGAAAGGGGAGGGAGAAAAATAGGGAGAGGTTAGAGCCATTGATATAAACAGTTTTCAACATGAGTTGTAAAGGAATCATTATCATAAAAGGAAATGAAGCAGATTGACTGGTTTTGTTCCTCGGGATTTTTTTGTAATGTATAATTTTTTATTTATAATATATATTAGTTTTGCCGTTCAAATACTACCTTCCAGAGCCTGCATTGTTTTCTGATCACAGCCACAGACTCTTTTGGCCCAGAGACAAAAATTATATTATGCACTAAGATGAATTGTATAAATCTTTGATGTAAAGTTTTGACGTAACCATAAAAGAGCAGATGACAAATTTCTCGTTATTTTCAACATTTTGAGATCACAGTATGATTTTTAGTCAAATTAGCCTGGTAAAATTGGTAAAAGAGAAGGTGCCACAAATTCTGCAAGTGGTCCAATCTCTTTTTGAGATGGTGGCTTTTTTTTAGTTAAATATTTTTTAAAAATTTCAAAGGGGCACTGATTTTTCTCATTTGAATAGCCTATACTACACTTAGCATACATCCCACCCCCAAAAACATTTTTTTAATAAAATTTTTTTTCCCCCTCTTCTGTTTAAAGAATATCCACATTAAAATACTAAGCAGTACTCACCCAACTTCCCACACTCCTGCTAGTGTGTCAGACTGAGCAACACTGACCTGCTCTTTGATGTCTGTTATCAGGAAAGGCATTTGCCTTGACATGGGAAAACATGGCATATTGTGCCTTTTAGTATGACTGTTAAGCCACATATAATGTTGCCAACTGAATGAATTTCTCAAACACATGCACTTAGTCCTGTTTCCCTGAGTTCATTCCTTTCAGTATTAACAGACATCAGAAAATACATTTTTATCTGTGAAGCCTTTGTGCACCAATACATTATGTAGTGATAGCAATAAAAGCCGACTCTCTTTGTGTAACAGTTTGTTTATTTTATCTTTTTATTTACTTTTTCAGCTTCACTGCAGATCATAAGATTGACTTGTGACATTTCAGGTAATGTAATTGAGATTAACAGTTTTTTATTGATTGAAATGTAATCAATTTATTTATAAGGCCATTTTAATACTGCAACCTATTTTGTTCAGTGACATACAAAGTTTAATAGCCATATTCTTATTTTTTCCTTTACATGCAAGAAAAGCAGTCACATGTCCTTTTCTTGACTGTTAGACAGTACAAGTGTGTCTTCGTGAAGTTGACCATCTGTTGTTGCTGTTATTATTTTCTGTTTATTATAGAACATTTTGAAAAGTGCATGCTAGCAAAGTAAACAACTTCTCTAAAGTGGGTGTAGATAATGGCTTTTTAGAAAGTGTTGGCATCTTAACCGTGTTGGTTTTGAGTGTGTAGGGAAGGACAAGAAGATTAGAAAAATAAAGAAATGCATGACATGTCAGTGCCTTATTTTAAGGAAAGTATGTTGGGTATGTTATTAGATTTTGACTATCAGGTCCATTTCAGACAAGATCATAATGACAGGTCCATTGAGACCTCTAGTGGCAACACAATCGCTACTGCCAATCTCCTTTAGGATTATTACTAAGATAGGAAAGTTATTTTAACAAATAAAAACAGTCAAGTTTGCATTAAAGCATATATTATTGTAAGATTAAAATAATTTATGGATATTTACAATAAAATCTTCAAACATTTTGGAGCAAAGATGTGACAAACTTTATCTGGAGGAGTTTTGGGTTGTATTTTAATAATTCCACTTGTGGGCTTTTAATTTGTGCATGTATTTTTTTCAAATGACGTTCTCTAAACTTTCAGGTCAGGTGTGGAAAAGTGCCTTTGATGATGTTGACACTTAAGTAGTTTCTATGAAGAACCTGGCACACTGCTTTTACACAAATCATTAGGACTAAAATTGCTCGCACATTATGTAAACTGCTTCATAAAATGAATGAATTCAGTGTTGGAAAATATAAAGGATGCTGGTTTTCTCCTTGTTAAGCTTGCCTCTTCACTAAATTTATATTTCATTAGTGTTGTAAAACGATTATGAACTTGTGTCAGCTGTTTCATATTAGTATACTATTTGCAGCAGTGGTTTTAAAGTTGTCCAGGTTTTGCTCGTTTGCAGAAGGGCTGCTTTTTCATGCAAAGAAAATTTGTTGTTCAGTATCACTAATTTAGATCAATAATCTGTAAAACTACTTAAAGTTCTAGAGGATAGTTTGTCAGTTGCTTGGCTCCTATGAAAGGAATCCAAATACGACATCATGTAATGATAATCTCAGTCAGCCGTTTGAATCAGTACTGTGGCAACAGTTTGGGACCCCCCCCCCCCCCATTTCCACATGACGGTACCCCTGTGTATTCAGCAGCGTCAAGAAAGAAATGATTATCAGAGGTTGTGGAAAAACATTGTATGCCTGTGGAGAGCCTGCCTCGTCTTCATCCAGCAGCACTGGAACATTGAGCCAAGCTTTTCATCCAACATCAAAGCTCAGTTTAACATTGTGACTAAAGTGATGCACCAAGTTCTGAAACAGAGCTTAAGCTTTTCGACACCCCAATGAAAATCTGTTCACGTACATTTGAGCATGTTTCTATAATGTTTATCAGGAACTGTGTTATCAGACAGAATTAACACATAAACTGCATTTTCTTTGTGTTTCAGATCAGGAGCCTCCTTGCCTGCCGACAGTATATGGAAGAGTTCAGACTGACGCTGGTGATCATCTGAAAGTCTTTAGGTGGACGGGTAACGTGTCTGTAGCCTCTTGTAAATGTATAGTCTGGAAGAACTGCCTGGATGCTGAGAGAAGTGCAAAAATGCCGAAGTTGCGGGAAGCTGACTGCAGTTCTGGTGATCCTGTAGCAGCACGGAATGGTTTGTGGTTACTCTGAGATGCAGGCCATACTGTGCTGCCGCAGTAAAGCCAGAATATACAATATGGATGCCACTTTAACTTTTCCTACCCGTTTAAGCATTTTCATTTTAGGATTTACAACATTTTATATTTTGACACGCTCTTTTTAGCCCTGTGAATCGATTCTGCATACGTAATTTTCCAGCTGATAAAAGTTGCTGATTACCTATCACTCTGGTTTACTGGTTGCTTTACTGTAGCAGCACGTAAATATTGGAGTTAAGTCTAGCTGAAGTCTCCAGTATTGATCGTGCTGCTGAAGCAAAGCTGACCACTCGCAATCAGCATATCTAACCACTGCTGAGGACTCTGCCAAACCTGCTGGATGTGTCTGAGATGCTGAGGAGCACCATGCGTAAGCTGGTTGACCATAACTAACTGCTCCATGTACGTAGTTCATGTATCCTCTGTTGTACCTGTACACCTTGGAAATAAAACTTTAAAATGCTTTTGTCTAATGTCTTTTTATCGTGACATAAACTCGCTTTTCTGTAAATGACGGTTTTTTCGTTAAAGTGCCCGTGTGTCTGTTGGCCCCGGTAAGTTTTGGGGTTTCCGGGGGGAAGCTGAAAGAAGTTGTCTGGTATGAAATGTTTGGGTTTCTCTCCATAGGCTCAACTGATCGTTTTCTACATCGCTGAGGAAGAAATGCACGTGATGGCCTGCGTGGCTTCTGCAGCGCTGCTGGAGTCACGAGGCCTGATCGGCGTGAGTGAAGAGAGATCTGCTTCGCATCATTATAAATGCGGGATTATAAGCACCACATTCGTCAACAATATGAAGTTTGCACTTTTCTTTTAATATTTTTTCTTAATAAGAAAATTCTACTGAATTTAAACTTGACGGCCTTTATAAGTCTAATTATCTGGTTTATAATGGAAAATTACTTTTTTTTTTTTTTTCTCCAAGACTGCATCTAAAAATATTTAATACGACAAGTATGCGGTTTAGTACCACTAGATAGTTTTGCGTGTCTTGCGGCGTCCCGTCCCACTAATAACAATTTTCTCATGGCGGATGTCGATTTTTGTCACTCACCTCCGCAGTGTCAGGATTTAAATTGAGTGTAATCCCAAACATGTATTTTTCCTTTTTTGTTAAGGAAACAAAAGATGCATTCTGATTTACCAGTCTTGGGGATTTTAAAGCGGTTGCAAAAAATGCTTCATATGAAGAGATAACCTACAATGGAATAAAAAGTGCAGATTAAGATCAAAGTTTACTGGTTACGCTTGTTTGACAAACTGAATAAATCAGGCCTTCCTTTTGATTTCCATGCGGAATAACAATTTTATTATTTCACAGATGAAATTTTATTTTCTTACGTCATATTTATGTTTTTCTGTATCAATAAAAGACTTAGGTCAGATATTATTTTGTCCCGTGGTGAATGTTCGCATGCTGCAGTATTTCCCTCCGTTTGGCCTATAGGCCTCTTCTCTGGTGGCACAATTCAAAGTCAGCATCAGCTGATTTGTACAGTTATAAAAATGGTCAGATTGGAGTTGATTAATTAAACGAGTTTTTTAATGATCATTTTATTATTTGTTTAAAGGACCATGAAGAGAAAATATTTTTAAGGATTTTTGCTTTTACAGAGACATTTACATTATCTGTAGCCTATGTGAAATATATATATGTAGGCTATAGCTGGAATAAAACGCAGCCAAATTTAATAAACACATAGCCTATATATGAAAATATTGAATTTTCCGTGTAACGAGGCGGACTTTTAAACTATTTTTTGTTATGTGTGTTAAATTGATCAAGACAATTGATAAAGTGACCATAAATATTTTGCTTTTTTATTATCAAATTTCTTTTTAATTTCTGCGTTGATTTATTTAAATTAGAAAGCTTAAAAAGTTTTTTGTAGGTTATTTTTTATATTACAAAAGCATACACACACGGGCATATCTTGCATCAGTGTTTGAGCAGTGGTCGTCTGGGCTTTAATTCCATTTGTCTCTAAAACTCATAACTTCTTTATTAAAATATATTTCCCTTACTTTATTTATATTTGAATACCTAGTACACACCCAGGATATGTATCTGCACAACTGTAGATTTTTTTCTGTCACACTGCAGCTGGTTGCGTTTTTTTTTCTTTTTTACTAAAATTGCAATCAACCTTTTTCTCCCAGAAAAGAAAAAACTAAATTAAACTGTGTGCTTGATTTGCATTCTGATCGTGAAAAATAACAATTAAAACCATGGATTTAAATCAAACAAATCCCTGCATAATTTGGCAAATGGGCAAAAGAAGAGAGAGGATCATTTGCATCGGGTAGCTAAGCTGCAGAGAAATTTAAATCATTTTTCTTTTTTTATTACTGTGTATGGTTTTGTGTGTGTGTGTGTGTGTGTGTGTGTGAATCACACCACATACACACGTTTGATATTTAATAGAACACGGTGGCTCTGCCATCAATTACTCTACATAAGTTTTCATTGTTACCAGATTTGAGCTCATATTAAACTTTTTCAGGCTACGTGGAAATCTGCGTGGTGTGAAAAGTGAAATATTAATGTAGTCCTTTATTTTAATCTTTGCCTGGCAACAGAAATCTATATATATGTACAGCCGTGCATGACGTACATCCTGAATTATGGTCAGTGCTGACATCACTGATGCACTTAGTGATCTAGGTTTAGGATTTACCTCACTGCGTGATTGAGGCATCCTAATACAGGGGAAGACATGAATAAATGGTTAAATGATCCTTCATCAATTCACTGTTTGCTCATTTGGTCTGACCTATTTTAATAAGGACCACGAATAATGCAAACATGCCACTAACGAAGTTACAGTCCTATTATTAGGCGTAAGTCTGTTTCGTTTATCCATGTGGATACCAGGACATAAAAAAACGGAATATTTTATGCCCATTTAATGAAACAGCAGATTCGTGACTTGACGGATAGGATACGTTATGCAACTATGCTGCGTGAGCTCAACTGTATCTTGGTTTGGACTAATAATTCAACGGGATTTTAAAATCTCACTTGAAGTGCAGTTCTGACATTTTTAGGTTTCATGAAAACATACAACAGAGCAATATATGTATTTCTTCTCCTGCACCATCTGCAGGCAACTTTTTCACACAGCCTTTTAAGTACATAACGTTTGTAACCTTGAAGAGGTTGCAGCATCACTGTGGTGCCCCCAGTGAGAGGGGGGCAGGCCATGGACTGCGCTGCATTTCTATCACTGCTCATTGCTGATGCCTAATTTGTTGTGTTGCACTTGTAAAAAAAGGGGGGGGGGGGGATCAATCATATAAGTGAATCAAATTTCTCCGGTTTATTTTTCAAAAAAATATGACAAGTAAATGAA
>JAVQJG010232511.1:0-37671 GCA_036024015.1 Craterocephalus amniculus | reverse complement strand
TCTTTCTTTCTTTCTTTCTTTCTTTCTTTCTTTCTGTCTTTCTTTCTTTCTTTCTTTCTTTCTTTCTTTCTTTCTTTCTTCTCTCTTTCTCTTTTGACTTGGGGGTGGTTAGTTTGTCATATTTGTCACACAACAAGTTTCCACTGTTAAAATTAATTGCCTAAAAGCAAGTCTCCAAAATTATCTCATTCATTATGAAGAAAACACACAATCATTTACATCGAAATTAAATAATTGTACAGTTTAAATCTTAAATTATGCAATAGCGTGCAAAAGGTTTTGCGATCATAACTGTTGCATTAACGAATTCACATATTTGGGCTCCAAATTGTGTCTGTGTGCAACTTGGATTTGTCTGTGAGGAAATCTGATACAGTAGTTCATGTATGTGACATGATACTGTAAAATCTTAAACAATTAGACCAGCTGTAAGGGTAAACGGTCTTATTTCATATTGTGTGCACTTAATGTTAGACTAGGGTATGTTTCAGGGTGCATCTACTGTATGGTATAACAGACACTGGTTCCTCCTGTTGTTTTTGGTCCATTGCTCACCTTAAGCCTTTCATATCATCCTGTTTACTCTTTATGACACATGGGTGTCCAAACAGCTGCCCCTCTGATATTTTTTTCTTTGGCAAAGTAGAAAAAATGCAGAGCGGAAAGGGTTTCTTACGTTGTTTAAACAATGAAAGGACACATGTTTTTGTGTCTGTTGAAGCGGGCATAATCTGGAGATGTCACTTTTGAAGTTTTGCATTACTTTTTCTAAAAAAAATGTTTTGTCATTGTTGAAGTAATAGCGAAGCAGCAGCAGTGAGCTCTGAAGTGTGGACCTCTTTTCATTTCTTTCCAAGACTTTCTAACATGTGCATAATCCTGCCATAACTGTGTGTGTGTTCACCAGTATTCATGTGATCCGTACATGTTGGTGTGATTTCAAGTAAACTGTATTCGTAGCCGGGGCGGCCCACCTGAAAGAAAGGGATGTCATACAGCGTTTATTGCACTGCATGGCCACCCAAACCAGCAGATCAATGCAAACTGCTCCATGTGTCCAAAGTGCCAAATCACAAATGGCGCGTTTTGTTTCTTGTGTGTAAGTGTGCCTGCGCGTGTGTGTCTGTGCATGTGTGTGCGCCTGTGTAACCTAATGGTTATTTTTGTGTCGGAAGGAAATTTATTGAAAGATTTGTATAACAATACATTAAAATTCTGATTTATGTGGCAAAATAAAGAGGAATTATTTTTAAACACTACTGTTATGTTTTATATATGTTGGCTTTTTATCCGGTGAAACGTTGATTCAGATTTGTGTATCACAGGTGATCATGAACAACTGAGAACAAGCCTCTGCAGAGAGAAACATACTATTGACTGCTCTCATTAGACAGAAGTTACTGAGGTTATTTTGATGTAAGTTGTGTTATGAAGGCATTGCCAAATTTTTCATTTCATGATGTGCTTAGTATTTTGTGTTTGTGAAAGATCTTGACTGCAGACAGGCCAGTTCAGCACCTTGACTCGTCTCCTGCAAAGAGATGTTATTGTGATGGATGCATTTTGTGGTTTAGCATTATTTTTTTAAAAATCTTCCTGTAAGATACATCGTCTGGATGGGAGCAGATATTGCTCATAAGCCTTAATGCACTTTGTGGCATTTATAGTTCCTTCATAGCTTAAGTAAACTACCCATCCCACAGCCACTAATACAACTTTTCCATTAGAAAATCAAGCTCTTGATTTGTTCACTGATAACCAGCTGGATGGTTCCTTTCCTCATACTCTGCATGACATGACTTGCATTGTTTCGAGTTTTGATTGATCTGACCCCACAATGATTCACGATCACGAGCATCCAGTTTTGACCTTTAGTCTTGCCTTGTTTGCACAGAAATTCCTGATTCTCTGAATCTTTTGGTGATATTATCACGATGGGGTCTTCAAAGGCTTTCCAATTATACCCTGTGGAACATAATTTTGAAACTCATCCACAACTTTACCTCTCTGTTGATCTGAAATGCTCCAGTCATTCTACTGACTGCGATTAATTCCATAATGAACAAATAATATCCTGGCTTGAAATGGTAACATATCTCCATTTTCAATTTCAGTTTTCAATAAAAGCAATTTTCATGTTCTATTGAATATATGATATGGGATGATGAAATCTGTGTATCATTACATTGTTTTTATTTAGGTGACAACTTTTTGGGGGATTGCCATTCTACTACGTATAAATGGCCTTTACTGTTGAAGCTGGAGTTCATGCACATTTTATATTCTGATCAGCTGGAAAAGCATTTGCTGAACCTTTGTTAGTCTTTTTGCAAACGGACTCTTTACAGTAACATTGCCACATGTTCCGCAGCTGTAACCAGCAGCCGTGGAAAGAGGAGGAGGAGCTTCAATGACATTTCTGTTGGAGGCTCTGTGCAGGTTACAGTTGCTTTCAGTTCATTACATTATGGCTTGAAAAAACTATATTTTTGTCATGATATTCCGGGTCCAAATCATTACACAAACAAGAACAGAACAGTCAAACTAAGGTAAGGCGAGCTTAGTTTTTTAAAGTGTACTTTTTAAATTCGCTTTTACAGGTGATAAAAGTGTACGAACCCGTTGGGGAGCTAGCCACTCTGGGCTAACGTTAGCTGTTTAGCCATTGGGAGTTTGGTTAGCTTGTGTTTTGTTGTTGTTCCCTGCTACAAACCAATAAGAAATCACTTTGTTTGTACTAAGATTCTATGATATCAATAATCCCAATGTATGTATTTTCTTTTCTGTGCCTGGTTAAGTTTGAAACCTTGCTCTGTTTATGAGGTATATCATATATATAAATATCATGTATATGTCCACCTTTGTGACAACTTGAGGACTTGTAGCTACATCCGTGCTATAACTCGCTGTGTATCTTGAAATAATTTAAAGTTACCAGTAAAGGCAGGAAGCAGCATAAAAACTGTAGAGTCAATGTAGATTAGTTGACAACGTGTCTTGGCTCAACTTCATCAGTTTTCGGAGTCAAAACGTGACACCTCAGATCTTTAAAGGTACAGACTAAAACGATCCATTTCCAGAAAAAAAAAGCTTTCCCAGGTAACCCCGTGGTTTGGAGCGGACACTGGTATGTACTGTGGAAGTGAATCCTCAGCAGTTTCATGCCCACATGACTTTCCATAAAGAGCTGACTGGTTAAATTTAGAGATCCTATCCAGTGATCCCTGCTAAGTTTACTTGAATGTCTTCAGATAACAGCACAGCTGAGTAGGACTTAATTTGTATTTTTAAGATAATATCTAAACTTCTGTGCTTGTACTGTACATAAATACTGGATTATATCTGACTCAAGAGGAGACCTTCTGTCCATTATGAATTTAGTACTTGTGGTATTATTTCTGTTTGAGTAAAAAAGGAAATTTGGCTATCAATTGTTGTTGGAGATAAAATCTCCCCTGAAGAATTCATTAAAATGCCAACCATGTTTGGCTAAGAGCATTTCTTTATCCAAATTTTTTTGTGACAAAAAGTTCAAAAAGTAAAAAATGGAAATTGAGTTTTAAGATGAGACATTTAGCAGGTCCTTACATCTGAGAAGCTTTAACCAGTGTGTGTTTGGTACTCTAGCAAGACCCTTTCCGTCGACTGACGGACTTGTTTGACTAAATTCTGTTATTAAATCATGTCAGTTTGATCCTGTTAACATATTTGTCAGGGTTAGCCAATATTACAATTTGAGAGAAAAAAAAAAAGTGAACACTACTTTTATATAATCAGTCATTTAGACATAGTCATTCACACGAATTTCAGCCAAATGTTTATGTTTTGCAAATTTGTCACATCTTAATTGTTTTCATCTTAATTTTTCTGCATCAGTTGGAGCCAAAATATTGCAGGTCATAGATGGATATTAAGTGGCATATGTCTATTGTGTGTGGAGGGTATGGTCGTAGGCCTGCCCCCTCATCTAATATTCAGCTGTTAGTGAAAGGGGGGATGCTGAGCGTGAGCCGGCAGTGCTTGTTGATATCGTGTAGGACTGAGTAAGCAGTCATTATTGGTGTTGAACTGGCACATTTACAGGACTTCCCCCCTACACTAAGGTAAGATTTTTTCTCTAATCATTTTTGTTCTGTTTCCAAGGACTGCATGATACACTCTTGCCTCTTTTAGATATGTTTCAGAAGCTTTTTATAGTCATAAAAGTGTTTTCTTTTTTTGTTTTTTTCTTGGTTTTCAAAAGGAAAGCACTCTATTATAAGAAGTATGTAAAAGGATAACTGCATTATGTTGAACTGTTAGAGAGAGCTAAGTGTTCACTGTCCTATAATCATCCAGCCTTTGTGCTGAGAGACAGGGAGCCGCCGAGGAGGGTGTGTCAACAGGCTCATGTTGCTCTCACTATAAACAAAGGATTTTTTTTTTCATTTAGTTGTCTCACAGTGATTTGGGAGAATAGTTAACAGGTGATGCTTTCTCAAAGAAAGAGGGTTACATTTAGAAAAACAAAGAGCTCATGCACTGTAGATAAGCATTGATTGGCTTTTCTGAATCTGTTTGAACTGTTGGGCCTTTGTACTGACAGCCCAGCAGCCATGTGACATTTAAGTGTTTATCGACCAGAGCCGGAGCAGCTTGTCTTGAGGATTATGATGAAATATTGAGCAGTCTGTTTCCTAGCTATTTTGTGATACCTATCACCAAGGCAACTTGCATGCAATAAATGTGGCTCATTAATTTTGTTTTGCTCTGGCAGGAAGTAAGTTAGACCATGATGGAAGAGCTTAATGAATTATTAATGTTTTTTTATTGATCAGCTGAATCCCTAATAGGGGGAAAGGCAAATCCAACTGGTGCTCTCTTCTTTTGTGTTACCATACATTAAATGTCCAAGGAAGGTAGAAAAAGTTGTAAAAAAAAAAAAGGTTTCTTTGTATTCTTTACTGTGGCAAAGTGTTAATGCAGATGATGTCCAAAAATGTGTCATGTAAATTTACTTTTTCAGATCCATACAATCTGTGCAGCAAAATAGTGTGCTGTTTTTCAGCCAATTTACTTTGCCCATTGGCTGTGCAAAAACATTGTCTAGTTCGTGGCAGTGGAGGATGGTAGCGCAAAGATGGGCCTTGATATAATTGGAGCACACAGTTGAGTGAACTTATTGTGAGGGTCATTGTTATATCAAAGAATCAAAGTTTAATGACTGTTGTCGGACTCCATTGGTATTTGATGACTCGGTTAACTATCTTGAGCAGAAGACTTTGTTTTTTCTACCCTCATTATACAGAGAAGCCGAATTTCAACTCAGGTTTTCATCAGGAGCGGACAGACTGAACAAAAGTGAAAAGGACTATGAGTTCCCGTTAAGTTCTTGTCTAATGAGTATGCTCAGTGCAGTAAACCTACATTCTGGTAAACAGCCTATTAGAAAAATGTAATTGCCACTGAAATACATGATAAATGTATTCTAAAGTTGAAAATGTGCAGGTTTGTTTACGTGACACTGCGACACAGACTTTTTCAGGTGTTAGATTTCATTCACTTGCAATGAATCTACAGCAGTCTGTTGAAAAACAGAAAAACCAAAAACAAACTAACAAACAAAAAAGGGCAAGTACAAGAGTTTATTGTTTGCTGGACAGAAACAGCTGGTATTTTATGTTTTTTCAAGTTTTTTTCTTCTTCAATGTCTTACTATTTTCAACCTTTCTCATTCTTATCTTTCAAATTTGGATAAAAAAATCATGGAAACCAGGCTAATGAGTGAGTCAGTGTTGTTAGTGGGTGGTTTGTCAGGATATGTCTGGTCACTGGACATATAATCTGCGTCCTATTCTTGTTTAGCCCCACCCACCACCTGGTATGCAGCTAGCATACTGCACAACACACCTGCGGTCAGTCACACACACAGACAGGCAACTGAGTTTATTAATTCACTGATAGATAGCAATGGCAGCAGCGTCAGCCAAGTGGCTCGGTGGCCACCAACGACAAAATGATGTATGGATGCACATGCTTTAAGTACAATCCATCAGGAAGAATTACAGAATGCATTGTAGAGGGAGACGGCTGTGTTTCTGGTCAGCAGCAGCAGTACAGCTCACAGCATAGCATCTCCACACAGCATTAAGGAAAACTGTTGTTTTATGAATTACAACACTTGATACAACCTGTTGACCTTGATTCTGACTTTCAACCCTTGATGATTTGATTTCTTATAAGAATAATACTTGCTTCCCCCCCCAAAAAAGTAGACTGAAAACCTTTTTGTGTTTCCATTGACTAAAGCTACCATATATAGAAATGACTAAAATGTGACTAAAACTATGAAGCCCTTTCATCCAAGACTAAGATTAAAACTAAGAGGGCTTAAAAAAAAATCTGAATGACTCAGAGCCAGGGAATATTGACACAAACATACTCAAAAATACACGGAAAAAATATCAGTGGTGCCAGTAAGCCTACATTACTTTATACATGATGCTGTTACAGTTCTCTCTGATTTATGTGCCAGGATTTGTGACCCTTCTTCCAGTTTTGTCTGCGTACAGGTTAGCTTGTGTGTTTGATTCTACGTTGTTCCAAAGACTCACTATGCCGTTATGACAGCCTCTCTGTCTTTTAACAGTGCTGGACATGTAGCTCCTCAGGCCAAGAGGATAATGTCAGTGTAAAAATGCTCAACTGCTTTCCTCTTGTCTTCCAGTGGTGTGCAGGGGATTAGCAGTCAGCCATGGATACCACTACCTCCTTGAAGATGACCTCTCTGGCTGTCCAGAGTCTGTTCAGCTACGTGGAGGAGGAGAACCTGGCTGCCATCAAGGCTCATTTGGACAAGTTTAGAGATGTGGACAGCAGGAGTGATGTAAGTCAGCCACATCACAACAAGCCTGCTGTTGGCTCAGGACAGTCAGGGAGGATTATGGAAGAATAAAAGGCTCTTGAAGACTGTGTTCTGTGGGAAAAGGGATTTTGAATTCAGAGCTGCAGTACTTATTAAAATGATTTAACTTCTCTTGTACACATGCTTTTATGTATGATTATCTTGATAACACTAATGGCTCTGGAGCTGATCTTTTTGTTGTTACTGTAACAGAAAAATAAACTGTAAATTAAAGCTGTAAATCATGACCACTTGTAAAATAATAAATGCTTTTTTGATAGCACAAAATAGAATGTAGAACCGTTTTTAACTCCTCTTTTAATCTGATCATTAGAAAAGCTGAGTAATTAGGTTTTTACAGTATTTTATTTACACTTTTAAATCATTAGGTAATTGTCCACCGTATTAAATTCTTAGTTATGTCAGTGCCTGTAGTTATTATTCTTGGGTTTTCTCATTGGTTGAAGTAAAAGTAAAATACTTAACTGTAAATGTAAGAAAAAAAAATCATCATTTCAACTCATTGTCTGTGTTCTTTCAGAACGGACAAACTCCCCTGATGGTGGCGGCAGAACAGGGCAATCTGGAGATAGTGCAAGAGCTCATTAGAAGAGGTGCCAATGTTAACTTGGATGACATCGTAAGTGTGCAAATTCACACACACTGTACTATCTCAAACTACGTTACATGTGTACAACTCAACACATGGAGGTAGACGAAGCTGAAGCACAGGTGAAAAACAATGTAACCACATCATCCGCTTAAGATTGAAGACGCAACCGGAGTCCTTGATGTTCCATCTTGCGCAACTCGCCACACTCTGGCCAAGTCCTCAGCTATTACAGCATGAGCCATAATGATGCCTTATTACACACTTTTACCTCTGCTCTTTTGACTAAATGGCAGGATCTGCACACTAGCCAACACCCTGTGTCTTCTGAAGCCAGCCCCCAAACACGCACACACTCACGCATGTTAAGTACCTTCCCACTTAGCCACACACACGCATTGGCTCACACACCTCTTATTAACGTCTCATGTACATGTAACCTGCTATCACCCACTCAGACTTGTGCTAACTCTCTCAGAGTAAGAGGATACATCCTGTAGTCTGCCGTATTCTCTGATTCTGTCATCTGTCAATGCAAAACCGTGTTCCCATGAGCATCTGGTATGACCAGCTGGTAGGTATGATGGTTTGCCCGTTCCTGGGAATCGCTTTGACTGATGCTTTGTGAGCTAGCTGGACCTTAAGTCTGATGGAAGTCCGCAGAGTAACGGGTCGTCACTGTTCGCAGGATTGCTGGACAGCCCTGATTTCGGCAGCTAAGGAGGGACACATCGAGGTGGTGAAGGAGCTGCTGGAGAATAATGCCAACTTGGAGCACAGAGACATGGTGAGAATAAAGAGCAGTACGGGAAAGATGATTTTGCTTTAAAATCTGCGGATGACACTTTTCCTGTATATGAAAAGCTGCGTCCTTATATATGATAATCTAAAGTTTATAGCACAAACGCTGAGGCTGGTTTCTTGGAACTCCCCTAGTTTTACCTGACAAGCAAACACATGTTAACCTTTGTTTGGTCTTTACACTTAATTCTGTCAATCTTTTATACCAACCTGATTTAATTCTCAACCCAAATGCAACAAAAGTGTTGTTTAAGGTGGCATAAATACTAGCGCTTAAATCTGCAGAGCCAGCATGACTTCACACTTATTTGTTATAAAAAGAGTGGTGCCTAAAAAGACTCCAATAAACAACATGCTGATCCTCCAGATTTTCTGGAGTCCTGATGGGTTTAGATTTCTGAAGTCTTATCTACGACAGTCCTAGTTCTGGTTGAACAGGGTCATTCACTAGCTTGGAAATGGACACATGATTAAATTACTTATGTATGAGGGCTCTTCTCTAATGGAAAACCCATTTACTGAGCTCTGGTTGCCTTGGTATTGGGCGGAATTGTGAGGGAGTCATTTGATTCCGACTTGTCTGAGCCAGACAGCCATCTGTTATCAAACCATATTCAAAATATAATGATACAATACATGTATTCCTTACAAAACATGAGATAGTAGCTGAAAAGGCAGAAATATAGAAAAAAAGAAACTGGTCGTGATAAACAGCAGTCTTAAATGTCTAATGCAGTCATTTAAAAATAATTGTATTGGTTTGGGTTAAAAGGGTTGGAGGAGAATCGGGAAGTGAAATGACTCAGAGTAGTTCAGGGTGTGCCTAAGCTACACAGGACAGGTCACAGTCATCGCACTTGGATTATGATAAACCACATTGTTTGCTACCGCTCACTCACTGGAAAGTGTGTCAACCATCCATAAATAGCACTTTTTCCCACCACAAAATCTACTTAGATTAGATCTAGCAAGCTTCAAATTTAATATTGTTGTTTCCCTTGTAATTTATGATCAAATTTAACCAAAATGTCACATTCTAGATATTTCATACAGTATGTTATGTATAGAGCTGTTTTCTTGTTCTAACTAGAGATTTCCTCTTCTCATTACTTTATTCAGCCCTCATTTAATCCTAACTCTTTTTCTTTATGCACAGGGAGGATGGACTGCTCTTATGTGGGCAGCCTACAAAGGTCGGACAGATGTGGCCCAGCTGCTTTTAGATAAAGGCGCCAACCCTAACATCACTGGCCAGGTACTAAAACTGAAAGCCTAAAATCATATCCAAAATTTTTCTATTGGCTTTCCTTAAGATGGAAATGGAAATTTGATCATTATTATGATGTATTTATATTTTTTGTGGATGATAAAGCAATTTCACTGTTGTTGAATAAACCGTTAAATGTTAATCTAAAATCAAATATTAGTAAAAGCACAACCTGCATTCTTATTCAGTGTTAGCTCCTGTCCTCTCACCCAACAGTACAGTGTCTACCCGATCATCTGGGCAGCAGGTCGAGGCCATGCAGAGATTGTCCATCTTCTGCTGCTGCATGGAGCCAAGGTCAACTGTTCAGACAAGGTAACTACCTGCTGGTTCATCTTTTAACATTTACTTGTTTTTAGTCATGCAGAGAATGAGTCTGTATTGAGTGTGTTGACCTGAAATAACACCTCTCGCTCAATACACTTGTGGAATATACAATCATTTCTTTCTCATTACCCACCTGCAGCCTCACCTTCATTTTCTTTGTAAAACTACCTTGGTGGAGTTTCTTTTAGGGGATGCAGGAACTCCCTAATTTCTTTTCAAGTCTGACTTTTCATGACAAAGGTCCCGTATCTCTTGTAGCACCATGTCGAGGTATACCATACCTTGAACTGGTTGTTGAAGGTCTGTTAGCTCCTTGAATAGCTCCGTTGACTCGCCTTCTTCTATTCTTGTTCGTTCATTGGCTTTTTTGGTATTTGGTATAGCATTCCTTGATGTAAAAATGGTAGCACTATGCTGTGGATTTTAAGTCACTCACAACCACCTATATCTTGAATTATATTTCTTTTTTTTTTGCAGTATGGTACCACTCCATTGATCTGGGCAGCGAGAAAGGGCCATTATGACAGCGTGATGCACCTCCTAGCCAACGGTGCAGATGTGGACCAAGAAGGAGCCGTAAGTAGATTTTTACACGAATTTAACACAACCAATGTTTTCAACATGTTTCTGCAATCTCTGCAGTCAGACTTTGCAAGATTTGCTGCCTCTTGGGGCCTCTTGAAACATTTTAGATGAACTGCTCTTAGTTTTGTTGTTGTCTTGCTCTGCTTTTGAAAAGACAGAAATAAAAGTGGTCAGAAATCTTAATGACAGACTGAAACCGTGTGAAATGATAAGTTTATCCAGTGTATGTGGTGACTTACCTTTTCACATGCACTATTCGATTTGAACTGTCATTCTTATCTCATTTTCAACCAACAGGCATTCGACCTTATTGTAATGTTTCAAGGGTTAAGGGCTATCAGCCTTTTGCAGGAGCACATACCTGTCAGACATAAAAACAAAAACCTAATTCTTCCACTCTGTCGGACAAAGTGGCACAGACAGATAACTGTGTGCCACCATAGAGGGATCCTAACGCTGCCATGTTTCCTTATAGAAAGTATAGAATATGCCTGTTTGCCATATGTGTGGCTTGTAAAATATTTTAAATTACATTCAGTAAAGTAGAACTAAATTTTAAAGTTAAAGTTTCCATAATGACAAAACAACACAGTAAAACTGTTTAGACTGTCACACCTCATAGCAGTCTGAATAATGAATAAAAAAATGTACTTGAACACAAGTGGACTGTTGATGAGGTTGCAAGCGTGCATATTATCGACCTGAAGGACACAGGTCAAAGTTATTTTCACCAGAAGTTAGCTGCACAATATCGATTGGACATTTTTAGTTTAGTAGTTTAGTGAAAAGGAAAAAGTTTGAGAAAATGTGTTCATGGGTTCATTTTCATTCATTGAAGTGTCAAGAAAAGTCATAAACATATTTGTGAACAGAAATAATATAACTAATACTAATACTAATAACTAATCACCGCAAAGACGAAAGTCAACTGTGCTCCTCCAAGTCACATGGCTTCTGCGCTTACAGAAGCTATCTGATGTGGTTGTTGCACATCTAAGATCAATAATCAGATGGATGTATATTTGTTAATGTTTTTTTTGTTTTGTTTTTTCTGATTAAGATCTGTGTTTCCATCATAAATTGTCATAAGTTTCCAGTGTGTCCAGTAGATGGTGATGCAAATAAAAATGTTTTTTTATCATCATTATTAGTATTGTCATTTGTGTGTTTGAAAAAAATCCAAATCTTATTTGTCCATTGATGTACAGGAACTAAAAGAGTTTGTCCCTTTCTTGTTTTTTTAATTGTAGAACTCGATGACAGCTCTTATTGTGGCTGTAAAAGGTGGCTACACTGATGTTGTCAAGGAACTGCTGAAAAGGAACCCTAATGTTAACATGACGGACAAGGACGGCAACACAGCCCTCGCCATTGCTGCCAAGGAGGGGCACACCGAGATTGTGCAGGACTTGCTGGACGCTGGAACTTACGTTAATATTCCAGACAGGGTGAGGGGCAGCGCCGTATCATTCCAGCCTTCATGTATCACACATACCGGATAAATAAAATGAAGCATTATGCCAGTGAAAGAAAAATGTGTGCGATTTTCTCTTCTGCGTCCTGTACTCTTTCAGAGTGGGGAGACAATGCTGATAGGAGCAGTAAGAGGAGGTCATGTGGAGGTAGTCCGAGCTCTGCTGAACAAATACGCCGATGTTGACGTCAGGGGCCAGGTAGGCGCCCCATCCCACTGTCTTTGCTGCCTTATTGATGTTTAAAGCAGGCAGGAGACCTTCTTGTCTTTCTTGTATGAAATCTCACACGGTCACTCAATACTGTTTACTTAACCATATTGCTTTTTGATAAATGGAACCCTAGTCTGTGGCAATTGTTAAATAAATAAGCCTTTACAGCTCAGTTTAAATACTGCAAGTTCTCAGGCTGCTACACACAATACAGACTAACGCATCCCATTATCAACTATCCCACTTTGTCTGCATACTTTTTGAATTTCTAACGTATTTAAGAGCTTCCTAAATAAAACTAACTTCCATTTGTGTTCTCTTTTTAAGGATGGAAAGACTGCCCTCTACTGGGCAGTGGAGAAAGGTAATGCCACCATGGTGAGAGACATCTTGCAGTGTAACCCTGATACGGAGAGCTGCACTAAGGTACACACAGTCAGTTGTTCATGAGTAAAATTAAGGTTTTGTTCTCCTTCTATTATCTTAATATGTCTTTTTTGTATTATACTTAATTGCTAACAATTGACTAGAAATTAGTAAGACTTAGTTTCCTTTAGCTTTTTTGGAAAGTATGTCGAATTTGATGGGAAAAAACAAAGAAATTCATATATGAAAACCTGTGTGTGTCTTTAAGCAGGATGTATATATATATTTTTTTTTTTACTTAAGTATACATTTAAAGATGATGTGCATATACTTTAAGAAGTCCATAAAATGCTATGTTTTCTTTATTTTTAGGAAGGAGAAACCCCACTCATCAAAGCCACTAAAATGAGAAACATAGAGATAGTTGAACTGTTGCTGGACAAAGGAGCCAAAGTGTCTGCTGTGGAGAAGGTATTTAACAGACAAGATCATATCGAAGCACTTGTGGTATGGAACAGTTTTACTATGCTGGTGTTTACTATCCTGAAGTAAGTCAGTTATTTGTTTTTATTCACTCAGAAAGGAGACACACCCCTTCATATTGCCATCCGTGGACGTAGCCGAAAGCTGGCTGAGCTGCTGCTGAGGAATCCGAAAGATGGCCGCCTGCTTTACCGCCCCAACAAAGCTGGAGAAACGCCTTATAACATTGACTGCACCCATCAGAAAAGCATCCTGACGCAGATATTTGGAGCCAGTATGACCCATTTCTGAATTTCTCTTTTAAAGAAGTATAACCAAAGATGCATGTGGATTTGTTTTTGTAGCTAAAAAGTGTGAAGTGGTTCAATTTAACCCGCTCTACTGTCTACCCTTTTCATTTGAGAAATCTGTGTTTTTCTCAGAGCACCTATCCCCCTCTGAGTCAGACGGAGACATGTTGGGATATGATCTCTATAGCAGCGCTCTAGCAGACATCCTCAGTGAGCCCACCATGCAGCCACCGATCTGCGTTGGCCTATACGCTCAGTGGGGGAGTGGCAAGTCTTTCCTTCTTAAAAAACTTGAGGGTAAGTAACCACACAGTAACAGGAAATCTTCTTTTGGATTTAGATTTGGATTTAGACTTATTTAGCTTCCTTTTTCTTTCTTTATTTCTCTTATCAGATGAAATGAAGACATTTGCAGGGCAGCAGGTAGAGCCACTGTTCCAGTTCTCCTGGCTGGTGGTTTTTCTCACCCTGCTCCTCTGCGGCTCAGTGGCCATCATCCTGGGCTTTACTGTGGATTATAAGTTGGCAATTGCGGTCTCCCTAAGCCTCCTCGCTCTTCTCTACATCTTTTTTGGTAACTTGAAACTTTAGCATCTTGAAACTCGAAAGTTGAGTAACTAAAAAAAAATATTTGCCACACATTACAATAGTTGTGAATGCTGACTAAATTGCAGTGCGCATTTCTTTGAAATGTCCTGCAGCGCTGTCTATTTTTTGGTATTAGTAACATCTTTAACAGAAGCAGTTATGCCCTTTAATGCTCACTAGATGGCACTATAATATAGCTCACACCTACTGGTTTCATCTATGTGAAATTCTAAATGACCTGTAAGAGTGAGCCTGTTGATGTATGTGCAAAAATGAAAAACATTCACACAACAAATGTTTAAAAAGTAAAAGATCTTTTTTTTTTCTAATGGATCTATGTTAATCACATGTCCTCCTTTATCCAGTGTTGGTGTACTTTGGAAGCAGACGTAAGAGGGAAAGCTGGAAGTGGGCGTGGGTCATCAGTACCCATCTGGCTCGTCAGGTCGGTTACCTGGAGCTGCTGCTCAAGCTGATGTTTGTCAACCCTCTTGAACTTCCTGAGCAGACCACCCGAGCCCTCCCTGTCAGGTGATAGACACAGAAAAACACTTACTTTGGTCACACAAGTTGTTTATGAGAATATTTTATTTTAGTTGAAAATGTTGAATGTATCAGTTTGTTGACTTAAACTATCAGTCTGGACGTGCTCTGTAAAGTTTAACACATATTCTAGCTTAATAGTGTTTGTTATGATTATTGAACAGTTTTTCTGGGGTATGTACATTTCTGTAGATGGTTCTGTTTCAGTTCCTTCTGCAGGTAGGTGTGTAGTTGAGCAAGACAAAACAGTTTTTCTCTGTGTTATTACACAGGTTCTTGTTTACGGATTACAACCGTCTGTCCAGTGTCGGAGGGGAGACCTCTTTGGCTGAAATGATCGCTACTCTGTCAGATGCCTGTGAGAGAGAGTTTGGCTTCCTGGCCACCAGGCTGTTCAGGGTTTTTATGAATGATGAGATCAAAGGTAATTGTTGTCTTTGTTTAAATCAGTTGTGTAATGATGGTTTTGCCAGCACACAAAATCACAGGAAAAGTAGTACTGACATTAAACATGCTCCACATGTTGGTTGAATAAGCTTACTCTGTCTGACAGCGTCAAAATGTTTAATGAAGGTGTCAGATACTTGCATCGTTGTTGCTTGTTTTGTTGTTTTTAAAATTATATTAAAGATACATAAAATATATAATATAACAAATATATAGTAAAAAGAATGAATAAAACATTTTTTGATTGGTATCTAATGATGAACATAAAATAACTTTTACAATTAAAGCTAATAATGTCAAAATATTTCTTCTTTCTTTGCTCTGTCCTGGGGACCCCACCTCACACTGATAAGCAAACGACTGCGCACAAAATTCAATAACCTTTCGGCAGTTTGTCAGAAAATAAATGTTTTAGGATGATCCGGGAATTGTACCAATACTGAGGGTAAAAAAAATCTAACTATCAGATTTTCAAACTTACTACATATTTGTTCAGGTTATATTAATATGTAAATTTATTGGAAATGGAAGGCTGCAAAGGCTGTTTGGCACCCTCTGTGTATCTGTTCAATATTGACCTGTTCCCCTTTCTTGCAGGTCAAAAGTGGAAGAAAACATGCTGTGTTCCTTCTTTTGTGCTGTTTTCTCTTACACTTGGTTGTCTGATCACTGGAGTGGCACTGTTGGCTATCTTTAAGGTGAGTAAAAACAATTTAAAAAACGTTTTAATGTGTCTGTGAGCAAATAAATTATATATTTAGTTCTTTTTTAAAAAAAAAAAGTCAATTTACTTAAAGGACTGTGTGGAGTTACATTGATTATTCACAGAAAATAAAAAAGATGGCTGCACCAGATTTAGCATTATGCTAATTTCCTTCTGCAGTCCTAAACACAAACAGCCAAATATGTACAGGGGCAGATAAAACATTATCAACACAGTGCAATTATAAAACACAATATTAATGCAGTACAGTAGACAATAAAATCTACTTTTAAAGAGCTGAAAATTGCAGAAACTCCATTCATTTTTTGCGTCAGTGGTAGCTTTTATGAAGTTGCTCTTACGTTGAGTTGTCCAATGCTAAATGTTAGTTAGTCTTTAATGATTTTTTTTAATCATTAAACTTTTTTTCTTTTTTAAAAATTGGATTTGCTCCTCTACTTCTTTAGGTGGATCCTGATAATTTGACGGTAAACGCAGTGCTGATTGCTATGGCCTGCGTGGTGGGCCTGTCCTTGCTGTTCAACTGTAAGACTTGGTGGCAAGTGGCTGATTCTATCCTTAACTCCCAGAGGAAACGCCTGCATGGCGCTGCCAACAACTTGCATAAGCTCAAGAGTGAAGGATTTATGAAGGTGGAATAATACACTTAACCAATTGTTCTTAATCAGCTGTGAATGGAAAGCCTTTGAAATCCTGTTGTCATAGCTATTGGGACATTCCATTGGATGATGAAGTTATAAAGTTGTACTTTTCAATACAATCATGTTCCTTTAGTGGATAAACATTGAAAATCAAATTTCTTTGCGTCATTGTTTATAGTATTTTTCAACAGGTTCTAAAGCATGAAGTTGAGATGATGTCAAAAATGGCCAAAACTATCGATGGCTTTACCCAGAACCAGACGCGCATGGCCGTCATTATTGATGGGCTAGATGCTTGTGAACAGGACAAAGTGCTGCAGATGCTGGACACGGTGGGTGCTTACACGTACTTGAGGGTGGCTACTAAAATGTTCTTAACAGCTTCGTCTTGGCTGATAACTAGATAATGGAGTAATTGAATGTTTTGACACCTGCACCTTAAGATAATTTATAACCATGAGATGCAGAGTAGAAGAGCAGCTGTCATTTGACCTTAGCTTAAATCAGGTCTGTGACCTGAGCTCTTAGAGCCCACACATCTCTGATGCAGCACACACACCTTGGTCTTCCCAGCTGCCTCAGCTCGCCTCCAACTTTAGATTCTTCCTCCCAGCTGCTGTAATATAATTTCCGTTAGCTAAATGTTATTATTTGGTGAAGTAATCCCAGAGAAGATGGCAACCTCCTGTGTCCTAATGTAATCTTCTAATCTCTGCAAGCACCTCCCAGTCACTCTGAAACCATTTTTTGTTGAGAGTATTTCTAACAGTATTCTGAATCCCATTTTCATGTAGGTTACTTATTTACTATTTTCTAAATCGAATCATATTTTCCCCAGTCTATGTACTTTTCCTCCCAGTGTATTAAAGGTGCAGAAATCATGAGATAGCGCTTTCATTGATGGTGCTTACCAGCTGCTTTAGGTAGGAGGCTCATCGTCCTGTGGGGTGAGCCTGAGGGTGCTGGCCAAGGGTTAACAAACCATGAATTCATGTAGCACAAATCAATGTCCTGTGACACTTGGACAATGTTCTTTAGTTAGCGGAGAGGAAATCCCCAGCCCCATGTGCTGCGGACAGTCAGCTCTCACAGGAGTCATTAAGTTTAAGCACTACAGCTGACTGTTGCCTCAAGCTGTTGAGTCGTAGACTGATTAGATTGTGCAGTACCCTTTTTTACATAAAAGTTGTAAACACTCCAGTAAGAGATTTGCTGTGCTCAATACTCAGTGTTTCATATAATTTAAGTGAATCCAGTCTATTTTCAAAACTATCTCCCTGAACTTAGTTAAGGACACATGCAATGCAGCATAAAAAGAGTGAGAATTATTATTTGCATGTTACTTATGGTTTCTTTCTCATTTTAGGTGAGAGTTCTTTTCTCCAAGGGTCCTTTTATTTCCATATTTGCTAGTGACCCCCATATTATCATCAAAGCCATAAACCAGAACCTTAATAGTGTGCTGAGAGACTCAAACATCAATGGACATGACTACATGAGAAACATTGTCCACCTGCCAGTATTCCTCAACAGTAGGGGACTCAGCACAGCAAAAAAGCTGTGCATGGCAGCCCCGACCAATGGAGAGACTCTGCCTGCTGAAGGTAAAGGATGTGATGTTTTCATACGCACAGATATACAATGAGGGAGTTCAGTTTTTAAACTCATAGGTTGAGATATATTTTACATATAATACTTTCATATGCTCTATTCCCTTCGTTTGCTTCAAAAAAAGTGTCATATCTTCTTCCTGTGTGTCTCTAGGATGGCATGAAGACATGGATCGGAAGTTGTCTCAAAACAGCCTGGCCCAGGATCAGGGCAAGTTTGGAAGCAAGAACACCCTAAACCGGAGGGTAAAGTCTCTACAAGTCAATGTTATTTCCATTGGCCACTACATTCTTTGTTTTTTCTGTTGGGGTTTGCAGGTCCACACCAGTGGATCCTGACAGGGAAGAAACGGGGTAGAAATAGAATCAGAAAATAAATGAGCGGCATTATAGTAACATCTTTTAATTTAGACATGACTAAAGACCAGCCGCACCCTAGTTTTTCTAGTCTACTCATGTTCGCCAGGTGTATACATGATGTTCAATCCCATCACATTAACGAACAAAATTGAAATTCACTTTCTCACGTATTGATCAGGAAATATTGGGAGTTTGGGGAGAAAATATGATTTAGACCCCCTTCACTGCTCCCTGTTTTCTACCCCCTCACTGAAGGGAGTATGAAACACACGCTTTGCATTGGCAGGCAGTCCAGAGGCCATAGGACAGAAGGGGACACACATAGATGAAAACAGAGAGGTGCTCGGTGTGTGGCCGAGGTTCCCGGTGTAATTGATGTAATGGCTGTTTACCCTTCCTGCTGTGTTGCCACAGCCTAATGACAAGGCCTAGCAGCAGTGGGTCTCTGTGACAAAACACTGGCACCAGGTCTGCTGGCAGGAGGCTAAGTGACTCTGCTGCTGTCGCTGATGCCTTCCTCCCTCCTGTGAGACCTTCCTACTACCCCCTTCCTTCCTATCTTCCTGCCTTGTTTGTTTGACATTTGTTTGTACCACAGAGTCATCCAGTATCCTCAAGTACTGGTGTTTTAATATGGGGCACAACTCAGTTTTTTGTGGCTCACTAGATCTTGGCAGGAAAACCCTCTTTCTTCAAGTGGAGATTAAAATTAGGGCTGAAGGGGAAAATGAATTACTGGCGCACTGTTTTCATTTGGCTTTTCAAGTTGTGAATAACACAAGTATCTCTACACCTTATTTATTTTGATTCCATGGAATTAAACTAACTGCACATTTAAGCCTTTATGAACTCCAAAAACAATTAACAAAATCATGTGACAATACACAGAGGATTCTGTATAGGTCCATGTAAATTGGAAAGTAAGCCACACGGGGTTATCTGTATGATTAGACATTTTCAGCTCTGAGTGGTAGCCATATGTTCCATCTCTCTGAGAAGGAGGTCATGATACTGGTGTTACAACTTCAAAGTCAATCAGAAGCCTCGTGTTGGCTCATGACCATGACAGCTGTCTGATATCATCACAGATGTTTTCCTGTAGATCTGTGTGTAGTTACTATTCAGCTTCGGACAGTGGTTCTTTGGTAATTTCTGTATATACTTAACCATTCAGACATGCACTTTATGGAAGGGTAGTCTACATTAACACTCACTTGGATCCAATTTAGGGATTGAAGTACAAATCTTTGCTGTCTTGACAGTTCTTACTTGTGACCTTTTGTCTCATATCACGCATATGCCAAATGATTTTTTTTCTATGAGCAGAGTAATTCATAAAAGTGTAATTATGTTGTCTATAAGTATACTGGGTGCAGGGGAGGTTAAGATTACGATATGTTGAAGCTGAATCTGATCCCCAGTCTGCGTTCATTTCTCAGTCTATTAAGCTTGAAATGACATAGCCTGAGATCACATGGTGACCCTGGAATATCTCATGATGCAGCGTGTGGCTGTGAAAACACTTACTTAAATCTTCTACAAGGGTCTTTGTTTTAGACCGTTAATTTAAAGGACTCATGACTTCTGTGTACAATACATTGGTTTTGTGTTGCTCGGGTTTGCATGTGAAATTAAACAATTCTTTATCGCTTTCTTTTACTCTCAAACCTTAATTATTCATATTATTGTCATGCCATACCATTTAAGAGGTGTCGTTGTTAGATGATACAAGTAGAACCAAAAGGCTAATAAAACTGTGGCGATACATGAACCTTGTCACATGGAAACATTTTGAGTCCAGACAGGAAAAATGATCAACCTTATGCTGATTTCTTTATTTAGGACACATACCGCCGTCGTCAGATGCAGAGAACCATCACCAGACAAATGTCTTTTGACCTGACAAAGCTGCTGGTGACCGAGGACTGGTTCTGTGATATTAGCCCACAGACTATGAGGAGGCTGCTCAACATTGTGTCTATAACAGGTGAATACAGCACTATACAGGACTCTGGGTTATTTTTCTTGGTTTTAGTTTTTACATAGAAATTAAAATAAATTTAATTTGATTTTTATGATTTCTTTTCAGTAAATGCACAAGGAATATTGAGGAGTCCAGTGCCAAGGGGTCCCTAATCCTTTGCTTTGTTGACAGGTCGTCTGTTGCGGGCCAATCAAATAATCTTCAATTGGGATCGCCTGGCATCGTGGATCCACCTGACAGAGGAGTGGCCGTACAGAACGTCATGGATCATTCTCTTCTTGGAAGAGGCTGATGGAGTGTCTGATCAGGTCACTCTCAAGACCATCTATGAGAGGTATAAACTCACACACAAACATGCAATAATTAGTTTATCTAATTCATATTTCCTTTTCATCTTTCTTTCCCGTCTTTATACTTTTTATTTATCCTTTTCAAGTAAAAGCCACTACTGACATAATTTGAAAGATCTCCATGAGAACTAGGTCAAATGATTTTGTAAACATCTACATTTCCCTGAGGATATCAACTGGCCTGAACAAATTTAATATTTTGAGTCAATAAATTCTAATTTATAGGTTCCTTGTGTATAAAATAACCAACTGTAACCAGCAGGTGGCAGTAGAGGATTTTATGTTCTGTTAGGGCTAAACTTTATCTGGGCACATTTAGGGCCAAAGGCTGTGAGTGCCTTACTAATTGGCAGCTGACAGACAGACTTTATAACTGATCGTGATGTTCAGGGCAGTTGGTGACTGAATTATTTCATGGACTTCTTGAAATTCACAGAAGAAGGCTTAAAACCGTACAACTTGGAGCTTTTGATCAATTATGGAACCATAAAGGGAAAATAATGTGTCTGTGTGCAGTATTGGAGTTCATGCCTGTCCGTGAGATCACAAATCCTTTCAGGCGTGCTTGCTGCAGACAAGAGGAGGAGGCCGACAGAATCTGAGTCGCTGGGTTTTGGTGCTGTTGTGCATCAATCGCTGGCCTTTAAAGGTTGCACTCTGTCACAATACACTAGCGCGTACGACTCCTGCGGCAGGGAAGTGTCACAGGCAGTTACTGTCAGCTAGTCAGCCAGCTAGAATCAGCAGACAGCTCTCCATCCCCCATCTCCAACACAAACCACTGCCTCATTAGACCTTTTTTTGTTTTTTTTGCTCTTAAAAGCCAAGTATTCCATCGAAAGTGAGGCCCATAGAATCAGCTGAGGTTAAATGTGAAGCATCTCAGCGTGTAAATGATGTTTTAGTGTTCTTGGTAGAATTTTTTTCTTTGCTATAGATTTTGTAAAAATATGTAACTACACCTCTCTGTTGTATATGTTAAGTGCTAAGGAAATCGGAAAGGAAATATAGAATTTTGCTATAATTACTTGCAAAATGTAACTGGAATACATAATTATATTCTAAGAAAAGCAATAAAATTCAAGTGTCGTTTCACAATTTGATGAAAGACCTGTCCTGCAGTGCGGGGATACGGGATTGGACACCACACTGCTCATTAGCCTTAATATAGCCATCACCCTGTTTTTGACCAACTGTTCTGTCTTTCTTTATCTTCCTCCTCACTGGGTGTCTTTCCAAATGGCTGCTCTGTTCTGTAGTGGCCGTCGAAGAAGCTGTCTTAATGATGATGACAGGAAGCCTCAAACAGGCTAAACACGACGCCTTGTCTAGAGGACTTATTATCTCTTGTACCAATCTTCCGCTGATAAGACTCTGGCCTCTGTCTGTGTATCTTTTTCTGTCTCTGAACTTCTCTTCCTCTTTCTTGTGATCAGAGGCTCTTTAGGTCCCTTTTTTATTCTGGATGAGTTATTCTGTCGTTTTCTGTTAGCGATGAACAAGCACTTGACTGGCCTCTAAAAACCTCAGGGTGTTTCTCTTGACTGTCTGTCTTCCTGAGAAATGGATAGCTGGATGCTTTTCTTGTCAGCGGGGTCAATGAATACGCACATACTGTATACCATTTATGCACACCGTACATGCTCTTTCTGAACTTTACATTAAACCTCCAACAGCGTGCTTGGCCTGATAGTTAATATTATATCATTTCATTCTGCTACCACAAGATCAACGTCGTTTACATCTGACATGTGGTCCGTGTTCATTTTTAGTAAGCACATATTTGTACAAGTTGTTGTGTTCAGCCATTTTTATGCAACAGAACAGCACATCCCCTGAGCGTTACTAAGTGAGTATATTAGTGGTGAAGTGAACGCAGGGGTGAGTCAGCCCCTTATAGGTCAACTGTCGCCCTGCATCTAAGTCACAAAGCAGCATGCTCTTCCTCTCCTCCTTCCTCTTTGTAAATGTTAGTATGCCAAAGAACACAGATAAACAGATACGTAATGCATTGTGAATCACTGGATGGACAAATTATTAAGCACTCGTGAACAAATCTGCAGCAGCACAAAACTGAAGTGGTTGAAACTTTTTTTTGAGGTCCATCAAATGCGGCTTAATGCCAAACCTCGGTCTCAGAATAGACTGCATGCTCTGCCTATCCTGTTAGAATTACCCCCCCCCACCAACCACCCACTGACCTGCATCATAATACTGTAAAAAGTACTGTCACAAAGTGGCAGCAATTCTCTGAGACTTTTCATTTTACTTTTAGAAAAAATAGAACTCACTTTTTTCCTGTCTCTCGGAAACAAACAGGCTTTCAAAAGCAGCTACAAGCCTTTTTCTCTCTCTTTTTTAAAGCAACTTGCTTAGCAATAACAAGCACCCACGATTGTATGTGAAGTGCCATTGTAGGCCGAGGCAAGAAAAGTGTAATGCTAATTCCCGTAGCAGGAGCGGGTCAGTACAGCCTCCTTAATCTGATGGAGTATGTGAAATCGGTTTATAACTTCAGTGATTTCTGTAAGACGAGGGGCCACAGCCCCAACTAATGCAAGGTAACTGAGAGAAAGTACTATGTGACAAAACTGCACAAACTGTATAAGGCAAGGAAAAGCAAGTTTGTATATTACATTTCATGTACAGGACAATTCAAGGGGCTTTTCATAAAATATTGGAAGCATTACAGTGGGATGTAGGAGAAACTTTGAAAAGAACATTAAAAGCAAGCTTTTAAAAGGAATAAAAGTGCATGAAAAAAAATGAAAAAAAGCAAAAAATTTAACCCCGAAAGAAGATAGGGTCAAATAAGTTTTAGGCAGTTCTTTTAATAAAAGGTCAATACTAAAAAAGTTTTTAACCCTGATTTAAAATTGCTGAAAGTCTCACATGACCTTCAGTTTTCTGGGAGATTGTTCCACAGGGTTAGGAAAGTGGACTTTACCCTGATGACCTGATGGATCGGGTTGGTTCATAATGAACCTGAACCATCTAAATGTATTTTAGCCCTGAACCTTTCAGTGCTTTGTTAACTAACAGCAGGTTTGGAAGTTGATTCTCAGGAAGCCACCGTCAAGATCAGAGGACTGGTGTTATATGATCCACTTTCCAGCTCTTAGTGAGAACTGGAGCAGCATCATTCTGGACTAACTGCAGCTGTCTGATGGAATTTTTAGGGAGACCTGTAAGTTGTCTACTACTGTAAAGATAAATGCATGGACAAGTTTTTCTAAATCCTTTTTAATGGTATGTGTAGATCTTGAATCGTGTGTGAAAATATACCCATTAAAGAAAACAGCTTGGTTAACAGAATGCAGTTAAAATACATACTTTTCTGAAACAAACGAAGACATTTAATAGTGATATGCTGTACCGAATTAATCAGACAAGCAATGCATCAGTCAGTAAAGTGTAATTATTTTTTCAGCACATTTTCTACTTGTCCACTCAAATCATGATTACAGGATGGGATTTCTCCTGTGTTTATGCAAATATGCCTTCAGTATCTGTTAGAAATCATACATTTAAAAAAGAACATTTTCTCCTCTGCTTTTGTTTTTAGTGAAGCATTATTTGGACCTTTTGATGTACGAGGGTGGGTTAAGGCCGTCAGAGAGTTTATTCCTGGAAGTGCAGATCTAGTTTTCAGCTCTAGAAAGTGTCACTGGTCCGCTGAGCAGGTTCCTGCACTGCTCTGACATCTGGTGCCCTGTCTGTGCCAGGATGCCCCTGCTGCACTCAGGAGTGTGTTTCTGGCTCTGCACCTGAATCTTCTGTTCTTTACACACCCACACATTTATACACCAAACTATTTCATGTTATACACTTACAGCCACACAAATGCATCGGAGATGTTTACAGGATTTATCTGAAAGGGTATTTTTCCGCGCTGGCCTTTTTAGTTGAACCATTGCTAGCATGCACATCAATTCACATGCAGAACTAACGCGTGTGGGACATATAATACTTGCTGAAGCGCACACACATTTTCACACACCCAAAGAGGTAGCTCTCACACCAGTGCATGAACATATGTCACCCTCAACTCCTCTGAGAATCAGTGTAATTAATCAGACCCTGAGATACAGGCGCTGTTCAGCAAATACACTCACACAAACGTGCACACAGTACAGGAAGCGGAGCACGTTGTCAGGTAAAACCGAAGTGTCATTCTATTTTTCTGATGCATTTTCTGTTTGTTCTTGTGCATTTACGGAGTTTTATCTCTTCCATGCAATCTACGATCTCTTCCCTTCGTCCTCTCTTGTCCTTTGTTTTACTGCTTGACCCTGCATTTCTCCTCCAAATAATCATCCTTTCAGACATCTCCGGAGCCAGTCTGAGCGAATATGTAGCCCAGCAATTCACTCTTATTTAGAGACACTCTTATTCCAAGTACTGAAACATTAAGATGATACTCTCTTCATCCCGGATTACTTTAATTGGCACAATTATTGTAATTTACTTGCAATTATGTGCTGGGTTAAAAGTGCCATTCCAAAGCTCATGCTTGTGATTCTCTTCTTCTGGCGTCCTTTAATAAGGCCTCAATATCTTTCTGCAAAAAAATGTTGCAATCCTATTCTTTTCTTTGAATCAAACACTCTAAATTTCCCCTACCCTCAGATGAAAAGTCTTTATTCTTTGCTACGTCGAGCTATTGTTTCTGTTTCTTGTTCCTTTTTAAAAGCCTAAATTTTTTTTTCCCCCATATTTCTATCATCTCAAAAGCTCTGTTTTCCCTGTGCTGAATCCCGCCAGTGTTTTTTTTTTTTTTTTTAATGAAATCCAAATTAAAACTGGTAATTCAGCCGCTAGTCCCATTTGACACAAAGCCTAAAAATGAGCATACATTTATGTGAGCGATTATAAAGTTCCCTATGTCTCAATAGAGTCCTGGCTGCTTCACTGAAAGAACACTAATATTGAGCCTGCACGCCGGTGTGCAGACAGACCACATGATAGATAAAGACAGACAGAGATGGGGGGAAAAAAGTATGGTTGGGTGAGATAAAGATGGAAAAGGGAGAGAGGAGGAATAAGATAAGAAATGGCATTAAGAGAGAGAAGGAAGAAAGCGAGCAGGCTGAGGCTGTAAAACAAGGTAAAGGAATCAAAGTGCGTGAATGCTATAGAGGATCGAAACAGATACCAGCAGGATCGCTTCGCCTGAAGTTTACCATTGCTTGTTAATGTCTCGGGTGTATTCTAAGCCTCAGGTGATGCTGTTGCTCCAAGTGAGATAGTCCAGGTGGTGGACACACACAGATTCGTACACATGTCTCCTGGGTCCCACGTGGCTGTTTGTATTAGTGAAACTGATCCTCTGCTGAATACATTTTGAGTGTCTGTATGTGGGCTGGTTTGTCCTGTGTTGTCGTTCCTCTATCCCTCAGGTGTTTGCTGGCGGTGACTAACGCATGAATCAGCCTCAGCAAGCTCCGACACCACTCAACCCCTGCTGAGCAGCTTAAAATGTAAAAAAAAAAGAAGAAAAAAACAAAACACGGCAGCCACAGCCAGTTTGCAGCGTGTACAGGTGACACAGGAGGAGGTGTCTGTGTGCGTGCAAGAGGAGCTTCTTGTGTGTGTGTGTGTCTGGAAACAACCATGTGAGGATGGAAAGAACGTCGTACAGCATTCCTCATTAGAAAATCCTTAAAGCCCTTTTTATTTCTGCCTCTAAGCTGATGTTGAAGGATTAGTTTAATTGGTCTGAAAGAAGAACACTGCTCTGTACAATTTTTTGTTTGAAGCATAAATAATAATTCGAAATGCTGTAAAAGCCTCCATTACACCTGACTGACCCCTGCTTGATATGTGACTGTGACACTGAGATGAGAAAAAAAGAGAAGACCGCTTAAAAGCAGACCTACTTGAAAATTTCAGCCGTGTTGAGAATTTTCTCTCACTTTTCTAACTCTTCGTCTTTTTTTAAAAAGGTGGGCCGCTGGTTATAAATAGCAGCACAGGGTTGAAAGAGGGTCGGTGCTGACCTTTAAACAGACTCCCAGTGTGATTCCCCACTCAGCCATGTCAGGGGCCAGAAGCATTCTTGATGCACACACAGACACACACACGCATGTCTGCTCTTAACAGATATTAGCATCCTGGCCCTTCAAAGGTCAACGGAGGTCAGGTCCTCATAGTTAGTTAGTGAGTGTGAGTATTTGTGTGTATGTCTGTCTGTGTGTGGATAAACACACACAGACATGAAATGTTAATTCTGCACTTTAAAAGCAGCTTTCATTATGTCATGTGATCACACCGCCAGCAAGTGTGAAGCTCAAGGTTACTTATCAGATTTTTCCACTGGGGCCTCGTAAGTAATCTGATTTTGAAGAAAGTCCTCAGTAATCAGAAAAGGCTCGTCTGCTTACTCTCTTTCCCTTCAACTCAAATTGATTTGAAGAAACTTTTGTTTGGTGATAATATTTTTTTTCTTAAACTGCTTTTATACTTGCATAAAATGAGGTTCGAGTAGCATTACTATTGACATATGCACCTCACAGCAGGAAGTCATCTGCTTGTGATGTCCCTCACAATACTTACACCTGGGCATCAGTGTTATGTCTGCTGCTATCTCTACTGCAGGCTATGTGATGGAAACCTGTCTAAGGTCTCGCCCGATTGCTGCAAGGTTAGGCTCCAGCCTCTTGTAACACTTAATTGGATTACGTTGGAATGGATGGACAGATGTTTACTGCATGATGACTACAAGTGAGGACACTTGCTGCTTGTCAATCATCATGTTTTTTTTTTCGCGCTACATGTATTTTGTTGTGCGTTTCAGGGCCAAATGAGTAGTGTATGAAGCAGCCATTCCAGTCTTAAGTGAAGCTGTATTCCTGCATGGTCTTATTTTCCAGTAGCTACGTCGGAGATTAGCAGCAAACGTTGGACAAATGGGACTTGATTTGTCGGCGCTCTGGTACATGTACTAAAAAATTCTGAGGCTGCAGTGAATGTATAAAAAGTATTTTTGTTTAATTGTCTTTTCTTACATTTTCATGTGCTCATTGAGGGAGTTCCATAGCAGACTTATTCCAGATGTATGATATGCTGTCACATTTGTTTTGACTTTAGCTGTCTGCCCCATTTTACTCAGCATCACATTGACTACCTACTGGTCATTATAGCTGTCAAACGACCACATGTGCTGATTTGAACTTCATGCTGCAATTAATGTCACAATGAACAAACCCTGCCATGACCCTAGTATGTTTCAGACTCCCATCTTGTACATAAATCACGAATCAGAGGTTTATGGCTTTACTATTTGTCAAGAATGAGGCCATAGCTACTCTTACTGGAGGGTTCAGTTAAGGTTTTAAGGGTCTGGAACATGGAGGCTCCGTTTTGGCACTACATATGAGTTTAATCAACATTTCAGGGAACCACTTAGTCCTTAGCCTGTCTCGCCGAGAGGCCGCTTGCTCCGAAGCTGTTCAGTTTTTATCAGCATGGTGTGTTTCCCATTACCCTCCTTGTCTCTGTGGTTTACTTCGAGATGAACAGGTCCAGTTTAGAACAAGAGAGTTTCAATTACTGGACGAAGCCTTTGCCGCAAATGTATATGGAAAGCAGACGTTGCCACAAGTTGTCAGTTGGCACAGCCAAGACAAGGAAGCAAGTAGAAAAGAGAGTGAGAGAAAATCTGGGATGGAGAATGTCCACAGATTTACATCAAGGAAATGTGTCTGGATTTTAAAGGAGACAAAGAACATGGCGTCATCTAAAGTGAAAACACATTTTTCCTCCCTCCCCTCTGCCTTTTGGGTGGTGGAGACTTTGGCAGCTTCCACTGTAACAATAGCCTCCGTCAGCATCGATGCTGTGAGTCCACGCGCCAACTCGCCTGTCCACTGTATTCCCTGAGAGGACCTCGCTGTTTTCATCCACGCGCTTGGCAGACTCTGCCAGCAGCTTTGACATGACTCTGACCGGGACAGGAATGCGCCGGGCCCAGGCCTGGTTAACTTCTTCACCCACACACTGTAGTACTGGTCACACAGTGTGCGACACTGGAACTCTTGAGCTTCTCAAACACGATGTGCACAGGCGGTTGTCTGTTTCACTGGCATCTCCCTGTCTTTGGGTCCCTTTATGGAAATGTTTGGCAGAGAGACCACCTCTTTGTGGCGTGTTTGCGAATGTAGTCCGTAAGCACAGAGGACAACTGTAAAGCAAAGTCAAGTGGCGCATTCATAATTTCGGTGCCCAAAGAGTGTACGTATAGGAGAGATTGATGAATTCTGCTCACTCCCATCGGCTGCAGTGTGTGGGAGGTTGAGATGAGAAGAAAGGCTGCGCTCCAGTCAGCTTTGGGACCTATTAGCATTTGGATAAGCTTAGAAGCTCTCAGTGGCCTTGCCACACAGACAGTATTTGGACCGATGCGCCTGTTCTGCTGCAGTCATAAGCTGGGCCCTGTCAATCGGCCTTTTGTGTAAGAACTGCTGTTGAGATGCCTGCCGGCCTTTATTTCACTCATCCTTCGTCTGCTCGAAAGTAACCCGATACTATTTATCTCCTCCCGATACCGATTCCAATACTTGTGCTATGGGTATCGGCCGATATCAAGTACAGATACCACTATATTATAAAACAAATGTCATATTACACCTGCATGACTGTGATATGATTAGCATTGTGATAAGGCCTGGCTCAGGTTAACCTCTTTGTAAAACATGAATGAATACAGCAAACTGAATCCATTTATATTCAAATTTAGTCTTGCTGGTGTGAGAATCCAGAGTGAATTACAGCCACACCAGTGACATCATTACCATCGGCTGCACAGTGCAACTGTTTTAAGTACAATGCAGAAGAACTTTGTCAGAGCTAATTGAGCTAATCAGTAAATAATAGATACTTATTTTCATAAATTATGTGGGATCGAATTGGGGGGGGGGGTAATAATTAAACCTAAAAATTAAGCCTTAATATAATGGTAGGAAAAGCGCACAGCATAAATATTCTTTCTTCACTTTTAAATTTTTTTTTATAATTTCTCTTTACACCATCAACAACATTACACCTGCTGCAGACATGTTCGGCTAGTCGGCTGGGAACATCAGGAAAAGACCTGTGACTGGCTGGGTGAATATCAGTGAGGGATGCCCTTGACTTGTTCTTCTCAGCACCTCCTGGTTGACTTTGGAAAAGGCTGTCTGTGTTGCCGTATGGTTGCAGAAAAAAAAAAGCGCTTGCAAGAGCAAACATGTCAGCAAGCTAAATATGCATAAAGCTAGTTTCCTATGTGGAATTAACTTTGGTGATATGATACATTTATGAAATTGCCAGCGTTTATAGTTATAGAGTTATAGTATAACTCTGACTGACTGCATGATGAAATAAAAGTGTCCAAAAGTTTCTAAAAAATAGTTTAATCATAGTATAATTTTAAATGTACCCAACAGATTTACATTAGCTAGTTCTATGAAAAGACACCAGATGAGATTCCTTAAAAACTCATTTGAGGGGGATCTTTATATAGCAAAGGGATGTTCCCTATGTGCATGCATGTGTGTGTTTGTGTATGAGAGAGAGTCACTGGCTCCCGTTGGTCTGTGTCTGCAGACCCACAAATAAACAGCAGTAAGCCAGCTGGAAATGGAGAAAAGCACAAGCTCCTCTCAGTCTTTATATGGGTTAATACAGTTCATGCGAAAAGGAACAAACACCCACACATGCATTCGGTACACACACTTGCACATTGGCATTAACACACACTCCACCCTTTAAAGTTCCTCATTCTCTCTGATCAGGTGTCCCATAGTTTAAATTAAGGTTGTTTTTGCCAGTGATCCTGATGTCGTACCGTTCACTGTGTGATCACTGTTGCAGCATGTACGTGTGCACACTGGTAACTTTTACAGCTTCCTCATCTTCCTCATCCTCTGCAGTAGGTCACATGGCTGGGGTTCAACTGTGTGCCAGCATGGAGCTTCCTTGACCTTTTGGGTCTTCTTAAAGGTTCTAACGGAAGAAACAATGAGCAGGCTTTGCCCATTAGAGTCAGCTGTGCCTACCGGCTTGCAGCCTGTTCTGTAGTCTGGCTGTGAAGTGAGGACTGTGAGTTGTCCATAGGAAACTGTATTCAATCGGAAACCGAGGTGAGGATTGAACAGAGATGTAAAGCCTTCAGATTTAGCTCAGTTTTCTTTTCAGATATTTATTTAGCCAAGCTCCACCCAAAGATTTCTAGTTTGGAGAAGCTTGGTAAAAATGAGCCCCAGCTTTCGGGTCATAACATCTCTCTAGGACACCTCTATCTCACTATTTCTTGCCAGACCTGTACATTTGGTTTGAGACATCCTGAAACCACAAGGTCAAAGGTTTAAGCTCTGCAGCAGCAGATGCGTCCATCACCAACCATCTGTCCTGTCAAAATGTCCTTGAACGGAATACTGGACCCCTAACTGTTCACTCAATGTAAGCTGGCTGGACAGGAGTGTCAACTACAAGCCAAGAAAGTTATGTAACTTGGAACTGTGTGCTCGGCCTTGTTTTCGTCTACTCTTTACTGAGGAATGAGAACCTCTCTTAATTGAGCTGGCGGGACATTTTGAAGAGCCTAACTGGATTAAGTTAGCTGATAGTGTTAGTTAACGGGGCGTTGTGATGAGCTCTTGCCAGATGCTGACCTCACCCTGACTTAGCTAGCGTGCTGTAGCAATGGCACTTATCATCCCATCAAGCCATAGAAAGACCTGCTTCTGTTCACTCTCAAAAACAGATCCGACTTGGGGAAAAACCCAGCTTTTCTCCCCGTCGTCTCAGCAGATCACAGACTGTGCGATGTACAGGGAGGGGTGGGGGGTGGGGTGGGGGGGGGGGTTGGAGCTGATCGGGAAGGTTCAGCAGGATGTAGGGCCTTTACTGAGAAAAGGATGAAGAGTTTGGATGACAAATGTAGACAGGGATGACAAAAACGTTCTCCTCCCGAGCGGAGTCTCCTCATTGATCTGATAAGAGCTGCATGCTCTTGTGATGAATGGCCGGTGTCATAAGTCACTTCAAGTTTCATATTTTCATGTCCAAATGATAAAATAAAATGAGATGTGATTGGAGTTGTTGGTGTTTGCATCCCTTGAATCCTTGGACACATATCACTGTCCTTGATTTAACTGTTATCATCTTAAACCTTGTGGATCTGAATTAAAATTAGCTTCTCATGAAATTCTTTAATTCGGATTCATGTCAAACCTGTAGTTCCCACTTTTAAGATACTAGTTTAATCTGTAGTTTGTGCTGTATTTTGCTGTTTTAAATGCATTTAAATGAAAATATCCCATATTTTAAACAAAATATCTGTTTAATATAACACAAATTTAATTATATTTTTCCTCAGCAGTACAGATGAAAAACCTAAATCGAGCAGTAATGAGCAAATTCCAGACATGGTGTTTACTTAGGCCTGCGATAACAAACATCATGTTAGCTGCTGCAGCGCATCATGACGCGCTTCCGTCTGCTGCTTGCTAAATTACCCTGATTGTCATCTTCTCAGGTTTCCTCCTCTGCTTTGAAAAGATAACATCCCTCACTTTATCTGTCCTCAAACATCCCCCTTTTACTATCTCACATTCTCTAAATCCAGTTATCTCTCTGCTCTCATGATGATGATGACCGTTGGTATATCTTTTGAATCTTAACAGTCCCCCTAGCTATTTCCTCTTTTCTTTTTCCATCAGTTTGTAACACTTTGTTTTCTGCTCTGATTGCACAAGTCAGAATTTTCTGTAAACTGACAGATTGACGTGTTTCTGCAGGTGACTGAACAATTTTCTGCTCTTTTTCTATTTTCAGTATATCTCTGGTTCCTTTATGAGTTATGATGCTTGATAAAGGTTAAAATATTGAGTACACTGATTCCTAAAAAACTTTAAAAAAAAAAATTTCTTCATCTTACCCTATAGAATCTCCAAGAATATCCCCACCACCAAGGACATTGAGCCCCTGCTGGAGATTGATGGAGACATCCGTAGCTTTGAGGTCTTCCTTTCCTCTAGAACACCTGTTCTAACTGCAAGAGATGTGGAGATGTTTCTTTCCTGCACCGTCAACCTGGACCCCAAACTTAGAGAGATCATAGCAGGTCTGTAAATTTACTCATTTTATACGAATATCTGAAATAAAATGTTGGTTGGGTTGCCAACCGGCCATGGCTGGACTTTCCAAGTCTCTTTGATACTGCTGCAGGGATTAACATTCTTTGGAAAGATATTCCTGCATTGGGTGCTTTGATGATGATTTTGTTGTAAAAAAAAGAAAAGAAAAGAAAAAAAGGTTTAACCATGAACTTGGACAAATGCAACGGGCCCAACTTTGCTACCGCCTCTAAAGCTTTGACTGGAAGTCATGACCTCCCTGGGTTGGCATGCTTTGCTGAGCTATATTCAAAAAACATTGTCCAACAACAGAGAGAAATTGAGACCTGTCTTCTGTGTGATGGGTGGAATTCAGTGCCAGCTCATTTGGCAGTGGCATTACTCATAGCATTGCAGCATGGTTTGCTCTAAAATCACCCGCTGCAGGGACTCAATAACCCACAGCTTGCTTCTCATTTCCAAACAATCAAATGTCAAGCAGGTTTCGGTGAAATCAGAACAATGTTCTCTCTCGCTTGGCACAAACTGCCCGTGATTCTGCACCCACCCTTCACAGTTTGGACACACTCTGACGTAAAAGTCCAACAACAGTGAGCCGCGAGTCGATGCTGCACTGTACTTTAGCTACCGTGCGTCAGCGGCCATTTAGCCTGTATAGGAGTGTCAATGACGCCTGGTGTGAGGCTGCTGCATCATAGTGCTGTGAAACCACAGAAAACGCACACTCACTCACTCACACACACACACACACAGAAAGTCTGTTCTGTTCAGCCAACATTGAGTCATGGAGGGTGCAGCTGACCAAGTTCCATAACCAGATGTCCAGTCTGTAAGTGCAGACTCATTCCATACAAGTGTTTAGCTGTGTGTACTATATGTATCCACAGAACATGTGTTTATTTGTGTGGGTCCTAAGAGAGTGGGTGTTTTCACCTCCACACATGTCCACAGGGAGCGGAAGGTGACCAATTCTCCAGCCCAGGGACACCCCCCCCCCTCCCCCCCTTTATTTCCCTCAATGACCAGTTGATACTTGTTGCCCAGTGTCCTGTGGCGAGCCAGTGGGCAGTGCTGTCAGTGAAACCCGCCCATGAGCCTGACTCACATCATAAGGCCCCCATTGTGTTCCCAGGCTGGACTGGGTCTCACTCAGCATGTCATTCAGCAGCCACTTGTATAACCAGGAGACATTCTGGTGCCTGCTTCTGTTTCTGGTACTTACTCCTGCCAGCTACACAGAGGAACTCTGTTCTGTCTTTGGGCTCGTTTCACTTTAATTTGGGATGTTTTATCAAAGCTCCCTACTTAAAGTCAAACAGATTTATGGGAAAACCTTTGGATTCCTATGTTTGTGTGTTATTTGCATAGGTTGATATTTCTCTCAGCTACAGCAAGTTACTACATGCACCGGAGTAATCATATGGCTTGCATATAGTGTGGAAAACGATTTCATAATGCTAATAAGAGTAATTCAGAAAACAAAGTGGGAATAAAATTTGTAGCTGTAATCTCCATTTTCTCTTAACTGTACTTTAGCTGATAGCTCTTATTTTGGATAAGGCAAACATGTCAGGAGGGCTGTTCTGGTCATAATCCCCCTGCAGTGCTTTGAGCATCGAGGAATTTTCCTCTTGCGTACATGAACTGTTTGATATGTATTTTTCTCTTTATATTCACAACTGTCTGAACTCCCCAGAGATGATAAAATAAACCTAAATTACTGATGCGTGGGTAGATCAGAAGGGCCTTTATAGTCATCGCCAAGACACCATCATCAGCGTCACAGATAAATACTTTCTTCTCTGTTTTTCTCCGTTGTTCTTAACCCCCCCCCCATTCCCCATTCTCAGATGTGCGTGCGGCCAGGGAGCAGATGCACATCGGAGGAGTGAACTATCCCACGCTGCCCCTGCAAGAGGTAGCGCCCCGTCCTCAGTCAGGGTACGGCCAGCACTCTGCTGCCTGCTCCCCAGCGGGCTCTTTCACCGGGTCAATGCCTCCTCAGCCCCACAGCTCCTACTTCAGTGGGTTGACTGGTCCTCAGCACCCCTTCTATAACCGGGTGAGATGCAATAACCAGTCCTCTGCCCACTTCGCTAGTCTCTTAGTACTCCATCTTGATGAAATAATGCTAAGTCAACATGTAATTGACTTGATATTCCAGATATGCTGCTCAGTCCTCTGCACATCATCAGTATGCAAAGTTGTTTCAACCCTCTTCATGTTAATCTTGCTGTTTTTACAGGTGTTGATTGTACTTTATGACCGTTTTCCCCACATTTTGTCCTGTCTTAGCATGAACCTCCTCATATGATTTTGTTTTTGTTCTGTTTACCTCCTTTCCCCTCCCTATCCACATCTTCATGTTCGTTTTTTTCTCCCCTTGTAGCCTTATTTCCCCCATCATGTGTATCACCTGCCACGACATTACTCCCACCATGTCCCCTCATCCTCACGTCCTCCCATTAAAAATCCCGGTCAGCCCCAAGAAGCCAGTGGACTTGTAAGTAAAGAAGAAGCACTGGTTCTGTTTCTAAAGACGTTTCATCTCTCATGTGATCATTACAGCAGCAGACACACTTGTAACAGTATTATTTATATAATAAATACATGTTATGTGACTTTGTTTTTTATAGTTTGAGCATATGTCTTACTAATTGATAGAGGAATGTGACTCTGTGTTTAGGTCCACTCCATAGTGTCAATCTGCTGCATGAGCAAACCACACACGTCTGACCTCCTTTCCTTTTTTAACACTTCCTCTTCGCCACTGTTCTTGTTTTCCTCCATCTTTCTTTGTCCTGCTTCCTTTTATGGTATCTGTAAGTTTGACACCTTTACTCATACCTTCTTTCGATTCTAATATCGCCTCCCCATGGGTGTTTTAACAACAATTCTCCGTTTTAAAAGCAAAACCCAAAGTAAAGAAGTGAAAGGTTGTTCCATAAACTGCACAGTCATGAACTCAGCCTTCCTTAATCTTCCCTCCTATACAACTGTGTTTCCATTCTGTACCCATGTCAGGATGTTATTGCAGAGGATGCCAGAGAAGGCCTTCCCTCAAGCCCCTCTGACCCCACCATGGTAACCTTACTAACATCAGCAGGCATTTTAGCACGTTTACTGCACCTATACGCACAGTTGGATATCATGTAAGCTGCCTGCAGACGTGATGCTTTAAACTGGTACCGTTTGCTGTTTTGCATGCATTAAATATATACTTGTACCGTATGTTTGGCAGGCTATATATGATCCTGTGGTTTGGCCATTAAAAATAGGTTATCACACCTGTTTCTTGTTAATTGTTAAATTACTTAAACTATGTTTGGTGTAATATGCAGACTTACTTACATGAATATGTACAATCTGGAACTTCCTGGTTTGAGCTGAAGTCTGAGTAACATTGCTCATACATATTGGAACAGGCTTTCATTGCCTGCATTTAGTTATGTAACAAGCAGAAAATGTGGAACGTTGACTAAAATAGTCTTAGACAAACTGGTTATTGTTAGAATCGATGTTAAAATATTGATATTGTTTTCAGAGGCTAGATAAGGAGATCATCACTGTGTGGATTCCAGATATCACGAGCCCCTGCATTACCAATCATGAGAATGTGCAGCACTTTTATTCATAATATTTTGAATAAAATTCATTCTGATGATCACAGTTTTAATTCTCTTACAAGGGGCAAAACATTTCCGAAAGGGTCTCCTTTCCTGTTAGCATGTTCATCTTCTTTTTTTATTAGATTTTCTTATATGTTATGTTAAAAACAAACCAAAATTTCTGCATGTATATATTGGCGTTTCCAGGGAGAGCAGCTACTATTTGAACAATTTAATGATAACGCTGCTCAGGAGAGTTGTGCTTCATAAAGCCACTTATCAGGGCGCTGCCAGCAAGCATTGAGAAAAGCTGTGTGAAAGATTTAAATATAGATTACTGTCTAATGTTCCTTTCCAGGACCTCTTATCTGTCCTTTTTTTCTGTCTATAAATTTAAAAAAACCCTGCCCCCCCGCCCCCCATACCTTCATCAGTGCCTCAGCTGATACCACGTTCTGCTCCTCATATCTTCCTTCTCCTTCCTTAGTCTAAATGTTCATGTTTTTATCCCCTTTTAGGTTCATGCTTAATCTCATTGTGTAGTGCTTACGTCTGTCTGTATTTCAGCAAATCTGCAAGTGTGTATGTGTGTCTTAATTTGTGTGTGACTCTTTGGATATGTAAGCAGTCCTAGCTGAGTGTAATTGCCTAGCTGATGGAAATGTGAGTATGGATTCCTCTGGCTGCTGGGATTATCATCAGAGCAACTGTTGGGGCTGGCAACACACACACACAAACACACACACACATACACATACTGTACACTGACAATGAGCCCAGCGCTGCTAGAGCTTATCTCCATACCAAGATGCTTCCTCCCTCCCAGAGCTCTGTTTCCTCTTCCCCATCCTTCTGCCCAGCCCTGAGCTCAGCCCAGCTGTAATTACACTCTTATCACACACACACACTGGGCGGGTTAACACAAACACGCAGATATTCACGCTTTCACTCACGTTCCTAGAAGACACACACGTGTGCAGTCTGAATCAAGGAGCCTTTTTTTTTTTTTTTTTGCATTGAAATTTCAGCTTTTTTTGTGCGCATGAGTGAAAAGTTCCCCTTCTTCTGCTTGGTTTTCTGTCTGTCCTTCACAGTCCGTTCTGTCTGCAAAGATTATGACTCCAGCAAAAACCAAAAAGAATAATCTTCTTGTCTAATAATTCCACTTCTAATAGCCTCTACATTTCCGGGCTGGCTGTGCGGCGGCTGTAAAGAAGCCATCTCCTCCCCTGCTGTGAGACAGATAAATGTCTCTCACATCCCTTGATGATGAGTTCAACATGTGTGCTACTGTCTCCCTACTTGTCTGTCTGTCTTGATTCTGCCTTCCTGGCTTGTTGGGGGGGGGGGGGGGGGGGGGGGGGGGGGGGGGGGGGGGGGGGGGGGGGGGGGGGGGGGGG
>JAVQJG010232499.1:0-11737 GCA_036024015.1 Craterocephalus amniculus | reverse complement strand
TACCTTGAACCACATGCTTTCATTAATGTTTAACAAAGACAATTACAGCGTGTTGGGACAGTTAAGCATCCCACGTTCAGGTTACCTGGTCCAATTTGTAGGATTTTGTAGACACTTAGTGGCGACATCCTTACACTGTTCTGCAAAATTCAAACACAGAGTGAGAGTCTGAATTAGGTTGAGGAGTGTGAAATCAATCCATGGACAGCTTAGAGGTGTCGAATGAGAAATAGAGAAATATGAGAAGTAAGTTTTTCTCTGCAAATGTTTAATAACCACCTAGAGAAGAGAGATAATGAGCAGTAAGAAAAGAAAGTGTCTGCATTAAGGTCTGACTCTGGAACAGAGTAATCTGATTTATCTCTGAGTTGTTTTACTTATAGTCTCACAAACACAAAAACACACACACACACCCTTTATCACAGCAGATAAAGCGTAACTCACCCCGAGCCTGGAATGTAGAAAAGCAGCCGGGCACGAGGAGCATAAAAATAATCCACATCATGACTGAATGTTGCTGAGACTCACAGCATGTGCAGCATTGCTCTGCGGGGATGAGCTTTCCTAATGAAAAGAGCTGGGAGTTTCACATCTTCTTAGATCACATGCTGGCAGAGCGGTGGCTGACGGCTCACATCAGGAAGTGATTCATACGTGCATGTCTGTCACAGCAGAGTTCCCTCTACCGCTTTCACACTGATTCTGAATTTTCACTGGCAAAGGAAGAAAACATGTTTTAGCTTATGAAGCCTTTTTCATGTCTCACTTTATTTCAAAATGATCAAAGTGAAGTGATAATCACAGAAAAAATGCCATTTTGTAAAAACTCATGTAAAAACTACCATTCCTATATTTTTCTGTGGCTAAGTCTCACACCTTAGACGCCGTCTAGAAGAAAGAGGAAGCTTCAAGATCTCGCTGTTTTCCGATACGCAAGAAAAAACAAACTGTCATGTCATAATCATCAAGAAGTACTGGCACGTACCAATAAACAGAGGAAGTAAAACTCAGACATGAACCATGAATTATATTCTAAAGTTAGCAGCAAGCTTATAAAAAGAAAAAAATGAGGTCATGTGTGTTTTATCAGAACACATTATATTACCGCAGAGACAAAGTTGACACGGGAAGCAATCATTTCTAATTAAAAGTATGTATGTAAAGAAATGAGGTCAAAATATTTTCAACTTGTCATTTCCTCCCACATGTTGCCATGCAGAGGCAGACCTGTCTAGTTTTGCGCCCTGGGCGAACCACCCTTCCATGGCGGCACAACCCCACCCCCCCGACCACCACAAACACACACGCATCGTCACTTTCCGAACTGGGAACCTGATGGTTTCTTAGATCTTTTGTCCATGATACAACCTTGACATCAACCTTCACATCATCACTTTTTCAGTCCATCAAACACAGTGATGGACACATGACGTAAACAAATTCACGTTGATCCAGGCAAATTTGTGTTTTCTTTTCTTTATTTCTTTCTTTTTTAACATAACCCAATAATTTAATAATAGCCTACATATGTGTTAATTTAATAAATGAAATATAATCACTATTCCATGATTGTATTTCATGAAATAGTGATTGTTTGTGTTAGGTCAGTCTATCCCTCCTTGCTTTTCCTGAGACTAACCTGCTCACAGCCTCTGCAGTTGCGAGCTGCAGCTGATCCTCCCTCCTTTCTCCCCCCTGCCTTTTCTTCTGACACACACATCTGTGACTGTGGTATGAGAGTCAGGGCGACCGCGGCCTCAGCGCCCATTAACATGACATGGGACTGAGCGGTATGATGGCGCTGCAAGAGCGTCAGGTTTACATGTTAATAAGACTATGTAAAAGTGCATCAAGGAGAGCACGCCGCTTCGCGTTTTGAGCACCTGACACGCTAGTTTGATCATTTGCTCACCCAGACAGTTGTGGCGCAACTCGAACTCCATCGGGAAATATTTATGTGAACACGCGATCAGCATAAGTCCATGTAATGGGAGCGATCGGGCAATCGTGCTCGCCCACTAAATAAGGCATTATCTGCCACAAAACGCCTTCGTTTTACCAATGTGTTGTTAGCAACACATTGTCTGGTCTGGGTGCAACACAGTTTATGGGTGAGTAAATGATCATATAGCATGCTACAACATAGGTACAGGTTGAAAAATACCGAAGTTCTCCTTTAAAGACATTTTGTCTCTCATATCTCTCTTCCCTTGTTTCTTGGACAAAAGAAAGATCAAGAAAATCCATCAAATCAATAAACAGACTCACCAAATTAACTTTGAGTGAGGTTATGATCTAGTCAGAGTGTAAAACGAGCTTCACTGAACACCTGATTACTGTCTTTTAAGTTTGACTGAAACCTCACACGATGCTTTATTAAAGACCCGTTCGTTTCCACAAGTAAAGTCCGAAAAAGCATCAAACACTATTCATTATCATCGGAACTATAGCAAGAATAAAAAATCCCGTGAAGAGGCACGCACCCAGACAGACGATTTGATTTCTTCAGAAGTTGAACTATTCTTAATTTTCCACAGAAAAATGAAGTAGGGAACATTTTCACACCAGAGAACATCATGTGTCAGCTCTGTGGTGAAATGAAACTGAGCTGGTCTGTGATCATTTCGGTCATCTGCTGGTTTGTTGTGGTTTTTTTTACACCACAGAGCGTATCAGATGAGAAGCGACTGATGATGTGTTTGGTTAGCAGCTTGTTTCCGTCGGCATCTTTCTGTGCTCTCAGCCATGGAGATAAACATAAGCCACAGGCTTGAGGTTATTGGGTCACTATGTTTCTTAGTTATCTTATCGTGTGAAGGATGTGAACATCCTAAGGTATTTCATACAATTAATAGAGGAGCACCTTTGGCAGGGGTTTGACACGGTTTCGTACGCAGTTACAGCCACCTCTCCAATTGAAAGGTTCAAAACAGTGTACCTGTACCGTACCGACCCATACTGTACCGCTCAGTGGAAACAGGGCATCAGGGGACATTTCTCCCGTCTTGCAGGTACATCGCTCTCGAAAGGGGTGATCAAAAGCTCTGTTTTCACCAGTAGGTCCCGTACGGGACCATCAGCAGGAGGCAGTATGCATTGTCTTGTGTTTCCACAGGCAAACGATGGGAAGGGCATCAAAATATCTGATCAGCCCATTCTACCTTCTGTGACCCTGTCTTTAATTAATTCTGATTAATCCCATTTTAATCATATAGTTGCCCTAAAAAACACAATTTAGAAAGGATTTTAGTGAACAACTGAATAAACAATAAACAATATATAGTAGAGTCAAGCCCAAGGGGGCAGAGGGGAATATCTACTGACGGCTAGGTAGGTGCTGCATGAGGATGCTACATGTGCTTTCATGTCAGTCTTCAATAAAGCCAGGGAAGTCTTTACATTTGACTCTAGTTTCTTTTGAAAAGCAGTTGCTAAAGGGGCAAGATAACTTGCTGTAGCAGCAAAGCTGCTGCAAGACGTTGGAGCTCTGATGTGTCCGTCAGTATTAGTGGTATTCAGAATATCATTTAGCGTATATGATCGTAAAGAGCCCAGCCAAGCAAGTAGCGTTCCATGAAGCAGAACCGTTACCTGTAAGCTAATATGACCTTGATATGGGTGGGTGCACCTGGGTTACCTAGGTGTAGTTGTAAGGCGAAAGTCACATGACCATGAATAGCCCTGCATCTGTGCTGGAGCGTGCTACAGGTATTTGAAGTGTTTAAGACTGGTTTTTCATTTGTTTTGTCGGAAGTCTAACCTAGTCTAACCTAAACCGGTTCAATGTTTTAAATCAGCACTTTGTGGAAACCTAAAAAAAAAAACACAGATTCTATTTCTATTCTTAAATGACATCTTATTAATGTTTTTCATATCCTCAAGTGCAATGGGATTTTCTTACTTTCAGAAAGGCTTATATGAGTGTTTGTATGTATACATAAAGAGGTTATGAGGGACTCCACAGTATACTGTCAACATTAACACACTTGGCCTTTTGTCTCATCTTTCTGAGTCTTTGTGTCTCTTTGGGAACTCAAAGAACAATTGTTGCCTGAATAACAATGCTTATGGAAGTCAACCATAACACAATATTCCTTTTGACAATGAAAACAAATGAACGAAGGTCGGCGCTGTGAATCCGTTGCCGTTGATGTCTTATGTAAATGTCCTCCACCTGCATAACAGCCCTGGTTGTGGTCATCCCTCCGCTAAAAATGATCTAACCGCTCTTGTTTACACTTCAGTGTTTCACATGTCGTTTTCATCTGCCTGCATTTCATCCTCAGGATGACCTTATAATCTGTGATAATTACTCTGTTGAAATTGGTGGTTAAAGTGGGATTTAATAGGTAATGGAGTTGTAAAATTTGGTTTTGTGGCGCAGTAGGGAAAATGATATTAATTATTGCAATAATCAATCATTTATAATAATAATAATGCTAATTGCAATAATTGTTGTACTGTAAAGTGTCCTTCGGTGTCCCGAAAGGCACTATCAAATTAAATGTATTAAGAGAGTTTATTTTCAACAGAAAAGTACAAACTGGAAACTAGCAGGCAAAATAAACATGTTTAATATGACTTGGAACATGTGGGCCTTATGAAGTAATGTTGGGAAATTACCAAAGGGACAGACCTTAAATTGGTCTTGATAACAATTGCAATGGAGGAATAAAAAAGTCTGTTGCTGTAAATTCTCTGATAAGCCTCCATTTAGAGAAACATTTACACATCACAGTATTTAATAACGTATTAATATTTCAGTAATGAATTTAATTACAATTTACAAAATACTTCTGCTTTTCTGCACCTGTGGAAATTGGTTAATTTTATGAAAAAAAGCGAAAGAGGTTTCTGCAATCTGTAACTTCTTTATACATATGTGAAAGTAGTTTGTCTTTATGACAAATCCTGCATTGTTTCTGCTACTAAAAATGCACGTTTTGGCGTTTTTGTTTAAAAAACAGAAATGTAACCAATCATTTTATCATCTTAATGTTCATAGACGTGTGGTGATTAGCACTGCAGCTTCACAGCAGGAATATCGCTTGTTCCAGCCTCGGGTGGGGACGGGATTAGATCCTCCGGCTTCCTCTCCGGCTTCCTCCCACTGCCCAGAAACATGCTTGATATTTTATTTGGTCACTCTAAATTCTCCCTAGTGAGAGCGTGCATGTCTCCCCCCAACAGACACGAAACCGCCTCTCGCCTGAAAATAGTTGGGACAGGCTCCAGTTTTCCCATGACCATGAACTGGTCATGGGAAAGGTGCTTTCCCATCACCCATGACCATTCCCATGCCCACGGTCACCAGGGAAATGGATGGTAGTTCTATACAGCACAAAGTTTTATCATATTACTACACATCATATTTTGTTATAATCAATAAATTGAAATAATCTTATATTATTGTCTAATTGGCATATGTCTAATTTACTCAATACATTTGATTTCATAGGCTTTTTTTTAGTGTATATAAGTTCTAGTCATAATTCATATGACATTTGTAATAAAGATAAATGGACAATTGTGTGATTTTTCCAGCAAGGGGCAAAAAGTATTGGTGTTTTAGCAACAGCCATCCTACTCTTGTCCTACACCCCCCAGGTATTTTGTGCTGATCATAGTCTTTCGAGTCCAGATAGCAGAGGTAATGTTAGCAGATTCTCACATTTTTTTCATTCTTCATTTTGTTGTTTGATTTACTGTTTCCTCCAGCAAGCACTGCTCTTAGAGCTACTTCATGTCGTTGATACCTAAATGTTGCTAAGTGAAGAGTAAATTCAGTAAACTTAAAGTTTATTGAATTTAGTTAAAGTACACAGAAACTTGCTTTCTCTGGCCGTTGAACTCAGAGCTGGATGTCAGCCTGCTGTGATCACACCTCACACAGGTGTTTAATGTCACACCTCACTGTCATGGTGTTTTCAAACAGCGTTTGCAGAACTGAGCACCTGGAAAAATCTGTATTCTCCAAACCACCTATGATGTTTTAGGTTTAAATTGTATTCAAGCAGGAATATAAACTTGCTGTGATCAGAATGATCAGTTTATGTGATTAGCAGGTATTAAACAAGAGGTCACACACAGTATACACATACACAAATTAAGTAAATGCATCAATGAACTATAAAGAACATATTACAGGAACATAAGCAATAGCATTATTAAATCTGAGAGATGCTAAATGGAATTATTTCTTCCACAATTTCATTTCTGGTCAACAGGAACAATTATAATGAGTCATAACATATAGCATATACAGTATAGCATATAATATTTCTCCTTTTTATTTACTTTACTTCCTGCATTTTTTATATTTTTTCAATTATCATTCAAAATGAATTAAAAATATATACATATATTGATATAAATTCAATAACAATGTAATATATTGTTTTGTCTGAATGAGAAAACTCAGAATTCACAGTAAATGGAAGAAAAGATTTCTGTATTTACAGATATTGTAGAAATATAGATGTAAAAACCTGGATTAAGTGTTTAAATGGAATTCAGAGAAACTTAAAGTGTTACACGTGAGAATTATTGACTGTGTTTACATGCCATCAGTAGAGGTAAATATTCTGGTTTCTGAAACTTTTAGATTTCCCTGTTTGCATTCGTGAGCAGACAGAGTTTCTCCTGTATACACTATAGTTGTAATCAATTGAATTATCCAAACCCAAACTGTGCTGCACAGAGAACGTCATGGCGTAAATCTGCGCCATTAAACGCTTCCTCCTGTATCCATGACAACAACAATAACAGAAGTTGAAAGAAAAACTATTCGGGGCTGATAGCAGTCACTTTTCTGCGCTTTGGTGTAGTGAAAATGGGGAAAAGAGGCAAAGTACTCATCCACACTTCCTGTTTCCACCAGAGACCCCCGGACATTTTGGACCGTTCCGGACTTGTGGGAACTGGTTGTAATGAATAGCAAAAAATTTGTGCCAGCGGTGGACGTGAACGCTTCCCAGAAAGTTGTCTGGGACATGATTGTAATGGTAAATGTTTGTTTACTATTAAAAAGCCCAGAGTCCACGCGGATCGAACATGTGCAGAACACGATTTAATGTTTGTTTGCATGGAGATAATCCGACACGCGTTTAATGACCAAATATTCGGGTTGGAAAAGGAGTAACCCAGAGGTAATATCCCGGTTTTTAAAAACCGGAATATGGGCATAGTCTGGTTTCTGCCGGTGTTTACATGGCCGTCTGCAACCAGTTTATTGCTCATATTCCGGTTAAAAAAGGGTCATTGTAAACACAGTCATGTCAGTCATGCCAAATCAGTTTATCATCCTATGTATACGAGGATTACAAGAGTGGAAAAGGAGATCTAATCAGATTTGGTTGCTGATGTCCTCACTGGTGATGAAGTCCATTTTTCCTCCTGTTGTCTGTTCCTCTGCCTTTTGACTGAGAGACAGATCCACAGGAAGATGAAGAAACCTTGGAAAAAAGACACGTGATTAGATGATCTGTGAAAAGATGGTGGAATCCTGAAGGCAAACAAGTTCTGATTTAACAGAGAGGCGAGAACACCTTGCAAGCTGTTGAGGATGCAGAAAAGGTAGAGGATGGGGTAGTTGACGTATCCAGATCCCAGGAAGGCCAGACCCCAGGTGGTCCCCATCAGACAGGTAAGGCCCAGCAGAGTCAGCCCGCTCCTGCATGACGCACCGAATCTCTCCGAGCTTCCCCATGTCTTCCCATCAGTCATAGCTTTGAACTTCGAGTTATTGTTTAACACTTGTTTCATCTTACAGATGTTGGTCGCCACTACCATCAGTATGCCGGAGTTGAGGACGAATATAAGCGTAAAATAAAGCAGGTTCACTGAGTAGAAGAAGGTGTTATCCGTGATCCAACAGCTGCAAGACAAGCGGTGGGCCGTTAAGTCGCATGCAGAGAAATGTAATGCCCCTATGATTTTTAATTTCAGTTTTAGTTTTAACACTCTGCTATTGTTGTGCCAGTTCAGTCTGATTTTTTGCACCTAACTTTCCCAACAACTAACATATGGGAATTTCCACCAGGACCTAAATTCAGATTAAATCAAAAAGGGAAATGAGGGTCTTGCTGATGATACCTTCTTTGGTAAAAGCTTGGGGATTTCTGCTTTTCTCATTATCATTGAGGACAAACTCAACAAATGAAGCAACATATTTGTGAAAAATGTTTTTCCTGAGGAAGGACAAGGCAAACAGCCTCTCTTCTGTTTGACAGATCTAAATGTAGCCTTGGTTAATTACTGCTGTGATGCGCTCTGCTTGGGGTCATGATAAAGACAGATTTACTTACATGTTATTGATGCTTCCTGTGTCATACATTTCCATCTCCATCTTCCCATAAAACTGTTTGAAGTTCCTCATTCCCAAAGTTGTCCCTACAATGACAGCAGGAATCCCTGGGAATCACATGGTTAAACACACACAGACGTGGTTTTGCAAAGTTTCAGTGTTTTTTATCTGCAACGTTTCATTGAAGCATCCAGATATAAAACAGACATAAAACATGGAACTAAAATCATTTTAGATATCCTTTTAATGTTTTATCTGATTATTTAGTTTCCAAAATGTGAGCTGGAATCCTAGGCTGTAAAAAAAACACCATCCCAGTCTCTGTCCTGACTCCTGTAGCTGTTGGTCCATGTAAATGTGTCAAAGGAAAATGAGGCCCCAGAGCCACAGATAGATAATTCACACAATAGTGTGTAAATCATAGACATTTCTCCACTAGATGATTTTTTAAAAGAAAGACAGCTACTGAAGCAATTTTTTAAGTAGGTTTTTTAGCAGATTTCCAGTTCCATTTAGTTTGGTTTTTTTAAAGGAATTAGTGGGAAGAATGAGAAAGCTTTTATGTCTGCTGCTATGGCTGAGCAACAGGGGACTGGAGCACTACGGGAAATTCTCACACACTAGGTAGGTTGTCTCATTTCATGAACAAATATGGGCTGCAATTTACTTGCTGTGTAGCAAGCGTGCCGGCAAACGTTCAGGCTGGTCTGGGTACATACTTGCTGTAAACATGAAGGCACAACACAGGCAAAACGGTCGATACTGGAGGACGTCACTAGGGGGAGTATGCAGCACTTGTACTCTGAAAGTTACAAGCTGCTGGTCTGTAGTATTTCCAGCTTTTTCCACAAACAACAAGTTGAAAATGGACTTTGAAAACAAGGAAGAAGGACTAATAATTTCACTTTTACTGTAGGAAAGTGTTATCTAAAGGGAAAACGTATTACCACCCTTAGAAGCGGTATATGTATCCGATGTGCACATAAATGCAGTACATGTGGTTCATTGATCAAAATGATGCATGAGCACTTCTAGCGGTTAAGTAAATATTGCAGCTTGCACACGCTTCACATTACCTCGCGTCAATGCGAGTGGGGGACATGCCAAATGTGTCACCAACAGCAAATATAACCCAGACATAAATGGCTTCGAATTGCTCTATTGTTGACGTGCATTGAACAAGCTATTTTTAAGTCCCGGCCAATAAATGAGCTAAGATTTTCCTTGTATCTCTGTTTGGTTAAAAACAATGACAACCCACTTCAAGTGAGCATATACATTCATTAGAAGAAAGTATTTGGATTTTCACTACCTTTTCTTAACCTTATTTATCTAAGTGTAACTCTAAGCAACAATGCTGATGAGCCAACATGTAGAGATGCAGAACTCACCCCATCCAGCAAGAGACAGTTTGAGCAGGTAATGCTTGTAGTAGGTGTTGAACACCTTTATCAGCAGCAGATAGAGGTGAAGCGCTTCTATACCCATCCAGGTGAAGCAGCAGAGCAGGGAGTAATGCATGAGCGCTGCGATAAACTCGCACACCCAGTCTAGGTCCGATGTTGCCCCCCACTCTGTCAGCAGGAAGGCTGTATTGAGCACAAACAAGGCCCCGCTCAGAGAGACATGAATAGAAATGGAATAGTCCATTTTGTTGTTTCTGAGGAGAAATACAGAAAATGCAGAGAAGTCATGTGATGAGACATGAAGACGAATGTTTTTTCAGTGTGAAACTGCAGCAGGATGAACTACAGTGGTAGCAATGAACACACCAGTAAACGTTTAGTGGATGGGTTTTTACCATTTGATAATTTATTCAAAATCAACCTTGCAAAGCCTGTTTAACTGGGCATCACTGTAAAATGTAGGAGCAAGTCCTCTTCCAGTCTGTACCTACCTGCTAAATGCATACATCACAATGGACAAAGCAGTGAAGAATGCTGACAGGCCACAGCCTATGTAACTAATGTAAGAAAGGATTTTCCAGTGGACCTCTGACAGTGGCTCTCTGGTCTGTAAAAAGAAAAGACAAAAAAGGTATGAATGCAAACTATCTGCAATTTACTTGTAGCGTCTTTCAGAGACGAGTTCTAAAAGCAGAACTAAATACAGGTCATTAAAAATTTCTTTTTTCTTTTGTAAAGATCTTTCTACATGTGAGTTGATGAATAAATGCTCACTAAAATGTAGTCAAATCATTAGTTGAAACGGTCATGGAAACGAAGCTGATCCAACAGGGTGTGTGTTGTTACCATTAGGACAGCAAATGGTGTTGTATGGTTACAGGAGCATTCAACAGTGTTTTCCTCAATGTCAGTCTTACATCCATCTTGTTTCCAGGTATCATCTAAAACCAAGAAAAGCAGCAGTCAACTACACTTGCACAAAGCAAAATTCTGCTGGCGGTCTGCAGTGAACATAGAAACGAACAAAATTGTTGTCAAAGTCCTTGAATGCGAAGCTAAAAATGTCCCACTGGCAGCGCTGCCGCTGCACCCATGCGCATCCTGCACTGCGCGTAGGGCCCCACTCACTGTGGAGGGGGGGTAATTGTGCAGAAGCAAAATCACAAGCGCTACGCACAACATGCACTCCTTTTAAAAATATCATCTGCACGCGATGCTCCACCACATCCTCAAAAGAAAAACCTCTTCCATCCTGTGGAGGTGATAATGAGATACACTGTGAAATTGTCATGGTGTTTTCGGGGGGGGGGGCAGACATCAGACTTTTACCAGAAGATGTCTGAGCGGGGGGAGAGCTGCTCCTGTGATCTGATTGGCCGGTTTACTTGTTTAGGATGTTGAGTTTTTAAAAGTGAATAAATGATGACTTAGTTAGTACCATTAGCCAATATAATTTCCATACACTGTATGCCATCAGATGACCAACGACTGCTTAAACTTTATAAATTAGCCATGGCCAGACTGGTTCAGGATGGGAAAGCCCATTTGAAATAGATGATAAGAGATCAATGGAGACATAACCTGAAATATCAGTGAATAAAAGTTTACAACCATTTTTTCTCTTTTCAGGAAATAAACAATTCAGCTAGGAAGTTGCAAGACAATAATTAAATAAAATAATAATTTAGATTAGTCATTTTGGAACACAAAAACCCAAGATTATCATTTAGTCTATAGGACAACAGCCAGCTTAACCAATAAACACGCTTTGTGGAATACCCCCCACCCCCCTTGTCTATGTTATGACACTATTGATATTATTGCAATGTTTTGTTTTGTTTTTTAGCAAGGGTTGTGGTGATTTTTGACATTTTAAGTTTAAAATATATTTTATTTATTTGCTGAGATCTGCATTATTTTTATGGGGAAAAAAACAATTCATGTTATATTTTCATTCATGACACCATATGTCATCAAAATGATGGCTTATTGTGAAGTAAAATATGACTGTTTAGACTTAATGTTG
>JAVQJG010232496.1:0-20243 GCA_036024015.1 Craterocephalus amniculus | reverse complement strand
CTGGTTTGTTTCTGCTCCACTTTGCTCAACACTGACCCCGCGGTTTCCGGTGGTATTACTCCGTCGTCTGCGTCGAGTGACGGATGCGCAAGGAGCCTGAAAACGCACCAAAACCGCACAAAATTGACGCAGAAGACGGACGAAACCTTCCGTGCGTGTGCGTATCCGTCATCTGCGTCGAGCATAAATGGGCCTTAATACTGCCTCAGTCACAGGAAATGCCCAACAGCATCTCTATCCAAGAAAACAAAGGAGAGCCAATCTTTGACAGACGCCCTTGTCAAATTTATATCACTGTGCTGTAGTGTAGGCTGACATATGGACTTTTAGTATGGTTCTCCTGCTGCACTAAAGCTAAACAAGAAGCACCCCAGAGAGCAGTGAAAATGGCAGGAAGAATCATTAGGACAAACCTCCCAGAGACCCCTTCTATCTCTACCAGCCGCTGTCTGAGGGGATTGCAAAGAAGCCTTCTTTATTTAAAGCAATGACAATGTTCAAGGGGGACACAGTCATTACACAATTTATTTCTTTCACATAAAAAAAGTTTCAGCAATATCACGTTCAGCTTGACCCACCCATGGTGGTATTACTTCTTCAGCAGTCTGCTTCAAACAGCATGGCAAACAGCAGACTCTTTAGAAGCACATAGCCTCCAGGTCTAAGGAGTAAAGCCAAAGATAATGTTCCTTATACCTACACCTATTTAATTGCCAGCAAAGGGCATTTCTAGATTAAGAAAAAATCCCCCTGAACAGTCTTGGTCTGTGTAGGGTGATGAGGTCAGCAGAAAAGACTGTTGGGATCAAAGAACTCGGCCCTACAATCGTGTTGACAATCCTGTTTAGAAGAATCACTAGGGATCCAACTTATCCAAGCCACAGGCTGTTCTCACTGCTGCCCTCAGGCAGACGATATCTCAGCCCGAGGAGCAAGATGTGGTTCTGTAAGAGCTTTCCCACTGCAATTAGACTGTTTACAGTACAACAAAATAAATATGTTTGCTCCCTTTCAGTGCTATATATAATTGCAATCATTCTCAGGTCCGATATGTGATTTTTCTTTTTTTGGGTTTACATTATGGTTTTTAATTTAATTGCTTTTAGGGTTTTTTTTTGGCATTTTTATTGTTCCTTTTACAAGCTTGTTTTAACTGTCACAGATTTTGGCAGCTGAAAGAGTTTTATTTTTGTTTGTCTATTTTTAACCTACAGTATGCTCACTTATTAGACTTCATTTTATTTGACTGTGTTCTGTTTCTTTTGGTAAACCTTTGCAAAGCCCTTTGTCTTTAATCAGTATTTTCTCTTTGTCTATGTTCTGCCTTCCAGTTAGGTTTATTATGAAATCTGACTTTCTGTTTCAGTTTGTAGGACAATCTTTTAACATGTTTCCTGATTCTTTGCTTTGTTTTTAGAACAGATGGAAATTAGCCTTTGGCTATAATCCAGCATGTTTTCTTTCATATTGTATAAAATGTTCACGAACTTAGATTGTCATGATTAAATAAAATTGTCTTGTTTGTATGTCGCATATGCAATCATTTTTATCAGCACTGTGATGATAATCCTGTATTTTAAAAAACAACAACGTTCATACAGTATTACTTCCATCTTATAAATGACATCTTAAATCTTATTTAATTTAGCAAAATACTAAATTCCCTTTTTCACAGGCATCTATTTTTCCAAACATCCTTCCAGGTAATACCATTTTTTATCTAATACTTATTTCTTCAAATAGACACCCCAATAAATCATGTCCTTACTGAAAAATGCCTGCATTAAGTTTAATTGCCCGAATATGGTTTTATCACTGAAAAATCTACCATTTCTGGAACAAAATTCATTTATCTATGGAAAGAAGAAGAATTCTGCCTTCAACAATGGCAGTGATATTAATTCACTCATGTAGCCAGACATCAGACAGTATAATGAGCAGCCAGGTACTAACCCAGGGGTTTTATACAGCATGTTTGCACACTTGGAAGGCATCAGTGTATCTGGCATAGATAGTACATCAGGTCTGATTACACAATATTAACACTTGTGTGATTTTTGTGTGTGTTTGTATGTAAGTGAGGAAGAGAAGAGAGAGAATGACAGGAGTTTCTGCAAGTGAAAATAACAACCATACTGTAGAAAGGAGCATGTTTACTCTACTGACAGAGAGAATTTTAGGAGATTGGAAGTAGAGACAAGATGTGAGTAGACACATAACTGACATGTGATGGCATGAATTTGTAGGAAATACTGCAAAAGACTGAAAATATCTGTTAAAACTAAAATGAGCAAGTCTTAAAAAAGGCTGAAATGATAAGGAAACTATACTTACAGGTCCAAACAGTAATACTCGCAGGGACACTGATTGTGTTGTTGATGACAGCAAACACATTGATGTTGTACTCCAAGCCTGCTTCCAGCCCTGTGATTGTGCAGGTGGTGGTATTGCCTGGAATCCTTATCTCTAGCTGCACACCTGACAGAAAACCAGGCAAAATCACAGTTTTATGAAGACACACCTTTCAGCAAACTTTTTCTGCTTTCAAGACTTTTTGAAACCATAGAAAATTTAATCATAGTCTTACTGGCTTTGAGCTGTGAGCTCAGATCTATACTCACCTCCCGGGCTGCTGGGTGTGTAGGTCACTAAGAAGTCTGTCAGCACAACGGACCCTTCCCACTCCAAATCAATGGTACGATCCGTCACTCCTCGTAGGTTCAAGTTCATGGCAGGTGCCACTGTTGAAACAAAAAACAGTATTGCTGGTCTTATGATGACTGTTCTTACCGCAGATTTGACTACAATGTTCACAGGGAATTATTGCATGAACTGAGAGTCTGCATTATAAGGAGAATAACTTGCAATGCTTCTAAAACAATTAATCAGTTGAGTCCACCTGGCCTTTGTTGAGCCTCTTTTTCCTCAAAGACATGCATTATTATCTGTTGGCTCATGGGGACTACAGAGGACAGTGGCTGGACCTTCATAGTTACATCATTTATGCATGGTAAAATGAGCAATGCTCATGTAAATACATTATTTCTATTGGTTATTAGAAACCTAAACTGCTGAACTGGGCTGAATTGGATGAAGTGGTACAGAAAATGAATGAATGAATCAATCAATCAATCAGAACTTCAGTGCAGCACATGAAACCTTGTCAGTTATTACAGATAGAACAGAAACAGAAGAAAATAAACAATAAAATCATAGTGCTGCTCAAATTAGTTTAAACCATTTTCTAAACGAGAACTAGAGTCTGCTTGACTTTTCACGTTTTTCTATCATGCGATGCATTTCAGAACTAAAGAAATTGTAAACCCTTCGTGGACCACTTGGTAGGAGATCACTGGTATGAAATACGGAGCATCCATTGGCCTGAGTTACTGCAGTTTCACACAGCTGCAGTTACTGCCATGTAAGGTTTGCAGTGCTTCACGTCAGCACATCACACCGCAACATTAATTGGTGTAATTTCTTAAGTTTTGTTGGTCAGACTCTAACAACTTTGTCCATGTCATAAAGAATCTGTTCTCATGTTACAAAAAACGATTAACTTGTACCCCAAAACCTTATTCAAAGATCAGAACATTTACATTGCCCTTTAAAAATTAAACTGCTTCAGATCACAGGGCCAGTTATAATCACCCTACAAGCCTGAAGCAAAGCTCCGGCCCAGTCCCAGATCATCCGGATACTAAGACGACATCTCTATTAGACATAGCTGGCAGCCACGTATGTAAAAAAGAAAAAAAGCAGTATATAGTAATCATGATTTACTGTAAAACAACTTCATTCACATCATAGAGTCATGTTCATGTTCATCATTGTGCAGTCATGCCGGTAGGAGAAGCCAGTAGGGCTTGTTGCAAGAGGAAACTGAAGAGGAGATTTTCAAGCCATAAACCTGAGAGGTGGTGTTGAATTTAAATGTAGAGGCATAAGCAGGAGTGTTTACAGCTCCCACTGCTACAAACAATGATGGGGAGGAGGGGAGGCAAGTGAAGGGCATCCAGGAGGAGGACGAAGTAGAAGGCACAAACAGTTAGAGCTGAAGATGCACGGAGGACAGACATTAACGGGGTAGGAGAAAGCGAGATGTGCAAGAGGAGAGTAAATAATTAACAGTGAAAGATGATTAAGTGAGAGATAAAGACAGCAAGGGTCAAACAGAAAAGACAGACATGAGTAAGGAAGCGCTGAGTGTAATAATGTGATAAACCACCTCTCACCCCTAAGATACAGGACACTAGTGTTGTGCACCCCTCTGGGAACTTTTGGGCACTTTAGTAGCCATTCCAGCTACTTCCTCACACACCTGACAGATGGGTCATGCTGGGCAGCAGCTTGTTCATTTCAAAGCAGTGGAGACAACTCCTGCAGTATTTGCAGCTACATTTATTTAATCAGTTCAATGCAACTTTGTTGGGCGTATGAACAGAAAAACAAATCAAGGAACACAGCAGTACCCTACAGGACAGAGGTGTGGTAAATCGAGTCATGCTGTGGGCTTAATATATGAGGTACTTAAAAATAAAGTTTTAACTCCAGCTTTAAGTAAAAGGTAAAATGAGTAAGGAAGAAAACTTTGGAAAGAACCCGGCTCAGGTAGCGGCACTCTGCCTCTACCGGGTGGGGTGGAGAGGACAGAAAGGGAGGCCAACAAACGTCACAGCTTTTATCCAGGGAGATCGCAAATGTCAGCACATCAGGACTGGAACACATTGCAATGTTGAAGCCGACACTTTAATTAGAATATTACCTCATTATGAAAATTTAAAATGAAGAAAAAGGGTGGTAAAGAAGTGTTAGGGTACAATATGAAATAAATAAAAAAACTGAAGGGTGTGAGCGAACAGGCTTTAAAAACAATCCATCCTAGTTTAAGTTGTTTGTATCACTTGTGAACTAATGCAAATGTTCAAGGTTTTTTTTCTATTTATGGAAAAAACTGTAAAATAATTTATCAGTCATGTATTCTTTATGGGGTTTGTTTAAAAAGAGGCAAGCTTCTGAAGGTTGTACAAGAATTTCACTCTAAGTCTAAGTCTCATTAGGTCTAATCAGCATACAATAACAGGCAGATGCAGCAATATCAACCAAACTAAGACCTTGATGAGAAATAATTCAAGCGCACAACAAAAGTCAGAGCACCATCAGAAGACTAATTAGTTTTTTAGTTTTCTTTGTCTAATGGAATTACTCTTATCAAATAAATAAATTGAAACCCATTTAAAGAAAAGCAAATAATAGTCTGTAAATGTGACAGAAAAAACTTCCCAACAGAGCTGCCAGGATTTCACCAGTGCCTCTACACCCCCCACTCCTGATAAAAAAAAGATCCCATGTGTATTCATTCAACCATGGACACTCACACATTCATATTTAGTCTAGACCTCAATTGCCTTCTTATCTTGGAGAGAAATTCTTAACAGATAAAAACTTAGTTTATGTTTTTTTTTTTTTATGGATATCATTCATCTTTGACTTTTTTGTGACTGTATCTATAATTCAATCATACAATATGGTGTTGTGTGAATCTAAAAAAAATCTTGCTTTGCAAAGTCAGAGAACGATATGGGGAGAGAAATCTAACCATCACAGTAAAAATACTCTGCAAGAAAAATATACATTTTAAGCACAAAGAGTCTTGAGACTTACGTTGAGACTTTTTTCAGGGACTTCTTCAGCAAAACTTGTTTTTATTTATTTCCATTTTTTCCCAAAAATCTAAGCATATAGAAAAGCTAAACCTAAAGGAGCCCTTTAAAAACATTCTTTCAGAGACACTCTGTCACACAGGAACAGAATCAATTTCCTTGCAGAGCATAAATTGGTTCAGGATATTGAAAGATTTGTCACAAGATACAGCACCATGTCAATTATAACAATGTATTATGCTGTGTTGCCCTAGACACACTGAAAAGTCTACTCTTTACCTGGATGGCTGTCAGATTAAGTTAATGAGTGTACTCACTGATTAGATTATTTTTCCAACTATTAATTAAACTCTATACCAACCTTTATTAAGAGTGCATAAATGTGTCATACCTCTGACTTTAAAAAAAATATTTTCAGGTATGTTAACTCAGAAATTACCCACTGTTTCTGCTACTCCCTGCATTTGTGTCAGCAGGTACTAGGGTTGTCACAATACCACATTTCTGTATCGATACTGGTACCATTATGTATTTCGATACTTTTTGACACTTAAGTAAAAAAACTAAAGCACACACTATTGTCAATATTTCTTTTATTTTAAAATAAAGACTTAGGTAACACAAACAGTCAAAATAATTGGCATGGGAATTGAACATTTCAGCCCTTTGGAATACAACCATTAAATAAGTGGCATTCAAATTAAAATTAGCATGTCAAACACTAGACTTCTGTAACTGGGGAGGGAGGGGATAGAATATTTTATTTAACACAGTTATTTTTAATTTGAAAGCAATTGCTTTAATTAACTGATTATTCAGAAGGATTCTGTTTTAAAAGTGTAGCCTACATGGAACATTATATGGAAATAAAGAAAAGTAAAACAGATATCTGATCTGTATTAAAAAACAAACTAACTTTCAGCTAATGGAATATATCATTTTAAATGTGTTAAAATATATAAAAATTATATTATGCTTAAATATTTAAAGAACAACTTTCTAAAATATTTTTAAAATGCATTTATTAGACATGGTCATGCTTCAGCTCTGTGTATGTGTCGGTTAAGTTTACTACTGGGCTGGGAGAGGGTTTGTACTCTTTTTTATTATTATTAATAGTATTATTAAATTACTTTACATACATAACAGCGCAGTGAACAACATTTTTACCTGTCGTTCTTGATTGAATTCACAGAACAAGTCCATGTGGTTGTGCTTCAGATGTTTGGAAAAGTTCGGTGTGTCGCCTGTTTTTGTTAGACACACTTTGTTGCATGGCTTGCACAGCGTTGCTTCAGGGTTCAGTGGCTCGCCTTTATCGTTCGGTTTGAAACAGAAATAATTCCAAACTATACTTCGGGCTCCTGTTTTATCAACATGGACAGGCTTTTCGGTAGCTGTCAACTCTGTGCTTTTTCTCTTAATTGAACTGGTATGCCTGCGACTTCTCTTTCCCTTCTCCTCAGTTACGTGCACAGAGCAGCGCTGAGTCGAAAGGCGCCGAGTCGAGAGGCTTTTCCGCTTCTCTGCTGTTCTAAAGTGTACTTGAAGCAGATAATGGGTGTGTAACAGGTGGGTACATAAAGTCATAAAATATTCGTTAATACATGTGAAGATAGTTAGCTGCAATGTTTTTGTTAAGATTTTTTTTTTGTTAACATACATCCAATGCTAAATTTCGGGTGATTTATTTTGAAAACGATTTTATTTTGAAAGATTTATCTCGTGTTCCGGCTTATTTTCAGATCGCTCCACATTTATATATATATCTTTTCAATGTTTTTTTTTTGTGTGTTTAAATGAGTTCATTGTAATTCTTTCTTGCTTTTATGCTTTTAATGTTTATGTTTATGTAAAGCACTTTGAATTGTCTTGAGCCTGCGATACAAATAAACTTGTCTTGCCCTGCCATAGTTGTTCGCTATTGACGTATATATACCAGTCCATTATCTGGATTATTTTATGTTTACTTCAAGTATGTTTATGATAGTTTGGAACTTTAAGAACCATAGAATTTTGAAAGTTCACCTGCAAAAACCCAAGTCTGGGCTGCTAATGTCAGGGCTCTGATGTTTTGGCAACATGACGCTCTGTGCGGTTCGGCATCTGAGTCTCTTTCCTGGTTGAAAATGGAAGCGGCATCTCTAAATCAGTCCTCCTTACCGGATTTACTGTTTTCCAAAATAGATACGCCCGTATTGATAAAAAATCAAAGTTTTACAATAAAGAACTCCATAAGAATCCTGAATCAGGTGAGAGGGGCCCTAAACCTTCCGGCAGTATGCGCACAAACGCCGATCTGCGGGAATCACTCCTTTACACCTCAGAAATTGGACAAAACTTTTCAAATCTGGAAGGAGAAGGGTCTCATCTCTATCAAGCATCTCTACTTGAATGGATGCTTCGCATCCTTTGATGAACTAAAAGCTAAATATAAATTGCCCCAGTCTCACTACTTTCGTTACTTACAAGTCAGAGATTATGTTCGTTCCAACATCCCTAACTTTCAATCCGCCCCTAAAGACCATGCATTTTTTGACCTTTTAAGTCGTCCCTCTCACTCCAGGCATCTTATCTCTGCTTTTGTATGTCTGTTCGATGGCTGCATTGCGGCCACCACGGATAAAATACGTAGGGCCTGGGAGGCAGAGCTAGGTGTTGGGCTGTATGGGACAAGCGTTTGTCCATGATATGAACCTGCTCCATTAATAGCAGGCACCAACTGATTCAATTTAAGGTTGTTCATCGCCTTCATTACTCTAAGCTCAGGCTGCACAAGATCGATCCCTCGATTTCACCGTTGTGTGACAGATGTAGGGTAGACGTGGGCACGTTGTCCCATGCTTTTTGGTTCTGCACGCAGCTGACTGGATTTTGGGGCAGGTTGTTCGATTGGTTCTCCAAAGCCTACAAAGCAACTTTTCAACCAGATGCTGCACTTGTACTCCTTGGATGCCCGCAGTCTATAGCCCCTGCTTCCACAGATGGCTAGTCGATATGACCTCTGTCATACAAATTGAGAAACTCAGGCTTAACAAGGATCAACTCACTCGAAGTGTTCTCAGCTATTTGGTATCCATTTCTAGCTCACTTTGATACGACCGATCCCAGCGGATAACCCCAATTGAATTCCTCATTCCGGAACTATATCGAGACTCTGTGTACAACCTATACACTGTATATGTGTCCAGCAGCTTTGTTAATCTGTCTTATATTGGACTGTTTGATTTTGTACATGTCTGACCCTGTTTGTTGATATTTTTGTTTTATTTTTGTTTGAAAAATCTCTAAAATAAAATTAAAAAAATAAAGTATGTATACGATAGTCATTTCCTGTTGTTTTCTAAATATTCAGTGTTTGTTGAACATGTCGAGTCCACTGTCTTACAATAAACTGCTAATGTGAGAGGTATTAGGCAGCTACTTAGTTCATACAAATGTAATCCAAAGGTGATTTAAAAAAATGGCAAAATTGGAAGATTTATATAGGTACATTGACACAGTTGGGAACATAATGCACCAAAAACTCTTGATATTCTTCATAGTTTCCCACACTTACATTTTTAGAAAGCTATAACAAATGATATAGAATAATCAAAATTTAGCATTTTCTCAGCAATTGAGGATGATTTGTGACAGAGGCAACACAAGAAACCTTTCAGCTGTTGGTTTATGCTAATATCTTCAGTTAATCGTTTTTTTTCACCAAACTCTAAAAGCCTATCAACAAAGCAAAGAGTGACAGCACAACATCATCTCAGTGAGAGAATTTGCTGCAAATTGTCTATAAAATCAGAGAAAAAAAACATCTGCTTGAACAACTCAATTTTCTTATGTTTTCAACATAAGGTGATATATACTTTTGGTAAGATTTTTTTTTAAAAATATAGATAGCGTCTGTCATCCCATGCCTGAAACAACCTATTCAAATTCAACAGCCTCTATTATTTCTCATAGTAGAGGAATACAGGCCACCATAATTGAAGCAAAAATGCATGCTTATTTCTTCACTTTTTGATAACATGAAACACTTAAGCCTGTCACCCTGCACGCCTCCAGTAATTGAACTGCTTTGTTTTTATTCCACAAACTCTCCCCTACAAGCACTGGCTAATTACAAATAAATAAGCAATTTGTCTCCCTCACTTGGTATAGATATTAAATGGGGGGGGGGCATAAAGGAATCAGCCTTAGTAATAAGATTATTTTCCATCCCTGTCATCATATCACTCACTCCCCTGTCCGTCCCGATCTGTCTCTTTGTTGACACGTGCCTCTGATGGCAGAGGAGGCTGTGATATTTTGTCAACTTAATTCTTTCATGACTTCTGCAAACTCAGCAAAACAACGCCCACCGCTGCTATAACATTTGTTACAGGTATTATTAAGTTTTTAGGTTTTGGAATATATTACCAGAGACATATTTAATAAGATTTAGTCAAACCTCATGAAAATACATAAATTAAAATATAAAATCAGCTTTAATCATACCAAACAAAAAAGGTCAAACATTTATTTGAATTGAGTTCTTTGAATATAACAATTTGCTACTTTATCATTATAAATTTATCAAAATCAAAGCATAAAAGTAAACTATTTATCTCTTTGGCTTTTGAAATTGAGATGATCCTTGTTAAAACTTTTTTCTTTTGGATCATATAATAGTTCTAACTTATTTATTGAACAAAATGATTTGACTGGAGACCTGATTGAATGTGTTGGGCAGATATGTAGGACTTGTATTATCCAATTGTTCATATATCCTCTAAAAAACTATATAGTTAATATATTAATAATAATTTATCATGATATAGGACTAACTTTAATAGTTCGTTTTTGCATGGATGGTTGAGGGTATGGGCTCTTTACTGCAAACAAAAAATAAAGTTCAAATCATAGTGTGTGGCATCTCCCCTTTGTTCTTACTGTACAGTATGACAGAACAAAAGTCTTTTCTTTTCCTCCTCTGAACGCCTTTTTCATAGGATCTTTCAAAGAGACAAAATCTGAATTCATATAGGTTTTTTTAATCACATTCAGATATATGAGCATTTAGTAAAATCAAGTGTCACTTTTGTGCCACTTTGTGTCCGTCTGCCACATTGTTGTGACACCCGGCTGTTTTCTTAAATTTCATAATTAACCTTGAGTAAGCTACACCCTGTATAACTTCTTCTATGGCGATCAAACCATCAACTTTCTGATTTGTGGTTGCTTCTAATCTATCAAAGCTTTACTCCTCTTAAAACATGCACAAACACGATAAAAAACATGTTGCAGCTGATTTACTAGCCTGAAGCAAAGAGGAATGTGCCTGTAAAACTGGCAAAATAGGACCGCAGTGCATCTTGCACTTTTGAACTTGAATGAACATGCAATCTGAGTGTTTCTGCCAGAACGTGCAAAATACTGGGAGGAGTAGATGCAAATATATCAGCTTTGCACACACATTACTTACTAAATGTGAAAGTGGCTGTTTCTGCACATATATACAGCATTTCTGAAAGGCAGGTGTTAATTGGCTCAGATGCGTGCAAGTGGGTGCAGCTTGGATAAGAGGTAACAATGCAGCAGGACATGGATCAGTCTGATTTACAATATTTTCTCATGAGCGGTCGGAGGCTATGACTGAGTTTCTGGAACAAAATCTTAAATTAAAACTGATCATTTGTTTGAATGTTAAAATCACAACTGTTGTTTAGGCAAAAATTATCAAAAGGAGGCACATTTATATTTGTTGTGTCAGTAAAAAGTATGATGTCTTTAACAGAACATGTTTCAATTCGTGCAAATACCTACAACTGGCTCTAGCGTGACATACCGCGGGTTTCTAGTTTGGTGATCTGCCATTGCAGTCCTTCTGGTCACATTAAGATGTCTTTGCCATATTTCTATTTGTCTCTTTTAATGATATTTTGATCTCCATTTGTTTCCCATTGGCAGCTGCATTACTCTCTGCCTTGCTCTCCTTCTCCATAGTGAATCAATTGCGAAATTCCTCACTTAAATGAGGCTGTTTGCACCCATTATCAATTGCCCATTCAATCTTTGTAGATCACCAGCAAATCGTGGAACCACAACAGGCGCAATTTATGTTTGCTATTTAGGATCTTAGTAAATCAGGGCCTTAGTGTTCTTAACAACAACAGTTACTTTAAATTCATGCACAGAGTTTACCATTCATCTGATAGACAGTTTTGTCTGTGGCAAGTACAAGAAAATGCATCTGTGAATGATAGTGAAATCTAATCGCAAGCTTCTTTATTCCATTTCTGACGTTGAAAATTGCTTCAAAATCTGTCGATAACTTTTTGAGTTATGTTGTTGAAAGACAGAGCGGCAGATAGACAAGCCAATGCTGTTTAATACAATAGCATGATGAGAGCAGCAGAAAGGGTGAGAGTGGGGTGAGTAGAGCAACACAGGAGGACAGAACCACAAGACAAGACAGTGGATATTGTATCAGACTTTGAACTCATTTTTCTCAATTTGTTTCCTAGATTTTCCCCGGCAGGGAATTAAACCACACATAGCCAAAAACATTTTGTACTTCAGAGGAGAGAAACGGGGACTAAAAATTTGGAACTTACCAGAGTTACAGTCGTCTCCAGCAAAGCCATCCTGGCAGACACAGAACCCCTCCTTGCAGACTCCTTTCTTACTGCAGTTGTTGGCACAGTAAACCAGCGAGCAATCCTCTCCAACGTAGCCGGGTCGGCACTGGCACGTCCCGTTGATGCACAGCCCCTGATCCGAGCAGTCGTTCAGACACCGTCCAACCATGCAGTCTTCACCCGCGAAGGACTCCTCGCACACACACTCCCCGTCAATACACAAACCACGGCCAGAACAGTCTGAAGGACAGCGTGGCTCTGAACAGTTGTCCCCTCCAAAGTCACGGTCGCACACACATTCTCCTTCTATACACACACCCTGGCCAGAGCAGTCATTTGGGCAGCGAGGCTCAGAGCAGTTTTTGCCGGTCCAACCTTCCTCACAGATGCAGCCGCACAGGTCAAAGCTGAAGCTTCCATGGCCGCTGCAGCCAGGGACGAAGTCCAAACGGCCTGCAAGGAAATGTCTACATGTAACATGGCTACATTCACCCCAAGTCGATTTGGAAACAAACATGTTTTGTGAATGCAATGTATTGCAATTTAACAAACATATCAGGTCAAGGTTATAGCATTTATATTGGCATCCTTCAACCGGCCTCACAGGAAAAAGATTCTCTAGTTTCTTTCGCCGTACTTCTCAACTGAGCATTTCATTCTCTTTCTGATTCTGATCATGCCTGAAGGAGAAATTCATATTCTGACTACAGAGATGGAGTGCTTTCAAGGAACATTTGAAATAGGCGATGGTGTCATTGCAGTAGAGCCTTTAACCTTAATATATTCTGTAGTTCTGTCTGTTCTAACCTCTCATATTATAATAGCAGAAGTATCAAAGATATCTCCAAACCTTTTCTCCACAGTGCAGCAGATAAAAACAAGCTGCCCTTCAGAAACAATAATATGGCACTGTCCACCTTTTGGTTTCCAGCTGGTTTACTTGTAACGTTTGCTTCTTCTTGTTATGTCACAACAGCACATTTTTTGTGATTTTTTATTTTTGCCTCCAAAGGTTTGCTGTATTTTCAATTAAAAATGAGCTTGATAAAGTGGCTTAATAAACAAACACTATAATGTTTTCCTTTGTAAACAGCACATGTTTTCTTGCAGTATTAAACAGAACTTGCCCATGGCTGAACTCTCCCCACAGCATCCAGATCCACACTGAGCTCTGAGCAGGGAAATCTCTCTCTCCAACATTTCCACTCTGGTGGCAAGCTGCTGGATTGTTGTTGCTGTTGCTGGACAACCGCATGCTGCCTTCGGGATGTTGATGCGGTGAGTGAATGTTACCTGAAGAGGAACAAAGTTTGGTCACAGAACTCATTTAGGTAACTTAGTGAACTCCTTCTAGAGTTCGATCTTTCAAAGATGTCTTTGGTTAAATGGAGCTGTAGGCGTTTTTTATGTCTTTTCACGAGTCTCAGGCAGAAAAACAATCAGGTGAATAATGCTTTAATTTTCTGAACCTTTTGAGTCCATCATAAGGAACAGCCAGCTTCAATTTACCCCTGTGCTTATTTTATCTCAGCTTCCTTCAGATCAGGCTGCCAGAATCTGGACAGCAACCATACAGGTAGATCATCACTAATTATTTATATCTTCTGTGCAAAATAACCTAGAACAACATCTTAGAAAATATGATCATTCTTAGAATAACCACATTTCCTCATTAGCTGTGTCATTCTCAAAACAATATTTCTGTTCTCTATCCCTACAGCTAAATACAAACTATAGTATTGCCTAAATACTAACCTGGCTGTCAGCATCTAGCGTTTGCTCGGTAAATTCTGTCGGAACAGATTGATCTAGCGGGCCCTCCACTGAGGGTCTGGATCCCAACTCGGCACGGGAATCTATAGAGTGGAGACAAAAAGTGTAAAAATCATTTAAATGCTGGATTGCTGTATGTGTGGCTTGAAGATTGGCCCTAAGTTTGACAACCTGAGTTTCATCCAGAACATTTAAATGATCAGAAGTTCTTACCGTCACCTGACCCCAGTGGTGCAGAGGCGTCCAGGTCAACAGAGCACAGTGACTGCATGGGTACATTGATGTTATAGACATGGTTAAACACCAGAGGTTGTTCTCGCAGGGTCTGGTTGACTGAGGAAGCAGAGGGTGACTGATCCCCCACAGGGGTTTGCCGCCTCACTCTGGTGGTCCGAACCAGTTTATTGTCTCCAGATGGAGCAGCGCGAGCAGCACCCTGGAGAGAAATACAATATGAAACAAAGGTACCACGCATGGTTTGGACTCAGGGGATTGTGGTTGTTTTTTGTTTTTCCTATGACTTTACAAAATGATAGAGTGAAGACAAAGAAAGGAACCCAGAGCGACATGAAAACAAGATAGCAATAAGAAGCAGAGTATGAAGAATGTCTTCAGCGGCTGCAACACTGACAATCAATATTCACATCAAGATTTGGGGTAATTTCCAGAAGATGAGTGCAAGTTCGGTATTTTCTTGTGCCTTGCAGGAGAATGTGATATTACACAAGCAATAATATTTCAGGGGAGAAAAGTGTTGATCAGGAAAAGAAGCTAAGTCTGAACTCCACTGGATCAGCACGGTAACCTCTCCACTTACATCAGCCGGCTGAATATCACTGTAATTTGTGTAATAATCTGTAAAATAGTTGGATTTGGAGGAGGCATTAGATGATGCAAATTCTTCTGTTTTTTTTCCAAACCATAACTGCAATATCTAATTTATCAATTAATTACAGAGCTTATTACAATTATAACACAAAAGTGTAGAGCCTCACTACTAAGTCGCTCATAATGGCAGCTCTGTAGCCCTGCAGGCCTCATTCATATTTCTGTTTTTATAAAAGTATCTTTAAATTGAAGTTTGACATACAAAATGGACATACTGTTAGACATGCAGTGAAACTAAAGTCTGATCATATATTTGTTCAGCAAACTGGTGCTATTTCATTTCAATGGCTTTCATGACAGACTGTCAGCATACAAAAAGATATATAAAAATTCTTCAAAAATAACAAATAATTTAAGGAATATGGCTTTTTATGGCTTTTCAGTTAGGAGGATGCAACACCCGGGAATCATTCGGAATCTTTTTTTTAAAGACTCCGCCTCTCTAGGAGGAATTTTTCAAATCACACACCATTACTAAATTACATTTAAATTGTTTTTTTCATTTCTTTATCATTGGACAACGTATCAAATCTTGTTACCTATCACTAAAGTATCTTGAAATATATTGCTGGGATCAAATTTTCAATTCAAAATCAACCCAAAACTTTGCATATGTCATGTTTAGGTTATTTTCAATTACTGTAATGTAACATGCAAGGCAAATACCTGCATTTACATTTTACAGTGTCACAAGTTTTTTTTGTATTTTTAGGTGGATTTTCAAATCCTACCACAAAGTAGTGTACTTGTAGCTACCAAGTGCCTATTTAGTGAAAACAACTTACTCATGAAAAATACAACAAAACTAACTTTGTCAGCGCCCCCCCCCCAAAAAAGAGTCTTCTGTTTTAGCCTATCACTGTGCAGAATGTGTTAGCAGCTCGAATGACAAACCAAACATTTGTCAAGTCCAGTGTAATATTTGAAACAGTTGTGTTGTGCTTCCCTTAAAAGAAACAGAAAACAATTCAAGTTACACAGAAAACATCCTGGCTGTCTCTTAGGGTAGAAATTTAGAGGATTTGTGCCTGGAGTCAATTGATTAACATGGCTTCTAAATATAGTAGATTGAAAATAAAAAATGTATCAGGACGAGGTGGTCAGAGAGTGCCGCTCAGGGTTATTTTGTCTTAACGGATATACCTGAAGAGCAAGAAGCAGAGCCCAAGCCAAGATCCAGCTTTTTGTGGGCACAGAGGCCCAGTGATGCTGTTGTGCCAGTGGCATGCTGGGAAGAAACACCTGTAAAGGAGTGACAAAAATGGGGAAATAAGATAACAAATGTTAGTATATATACACGTTTCAGGACTAAATATCTGGTTACAGCAGTGTTTGTGTGGCAGTGTGCTAACACTGAAGCCTAACTGCATGTCCAAAACTATGTGTCAACCTCATTCTCTAAATCATAAATAAGAGCCTTTGATCAGATGTTAAATAATTGGCTCTGGAAGGAAAAACAAAACTCTTGCAGAGATTATTAAGGAGCCAGCTAAGAACCTTTGAATGGATTTCACCGTGCAATACCAAATATTTGATCTTCCCACTTGGGAGCAATACAGAAATATTGCTCAGGGACAGGGCTGATAGATGGATTTCAGCAGAGACTTCTTGTGAGTGATGCTGCTGTAATCCTTTCTCTGTTGAGTGGGAAGTGAGAGCAGGGACACACTGGAGTAAAAGTCGCACAGAAGAAAAACTGAAAACCTGGTGCGGATGCTTTGAGTTCACAGTTACCCATCAACTAAGACCAGAGGTGCCAAGTAACAAAGTACAAATACTTAGTTACCTTACTTAAGTAGACATTTTGGGTATCTATACTTTACCAGAGTCATTGTTTTCAGACAACTTATTAGTATTACACCTCGCTTTTTAAAAATAAAGTTGTTTTGTTTAGATTCACCATTAGAACCCAACAATGGGTTATAAGTGGTTGAACTGGTTTGCTTGTCAAAAAATTTATACAATTAAAAAAAGATGCAATAACACGAGCAACAACATGGAGGTTAACAGCTGGGAGGCAAAGGAGAGTAGTGGCACAAATGGACTTAGATAAGTGGACTTTCTTTCCTTTTTTTAAAGAAAGGCATGTCAGCTAAGGCAGCAAATATTAGAAACTGCTTTAAACAACAGCAGCAGCAGCAATCGGCGGCGACAGCAGGTCAATTCACTGTGCACTGAATGAATGATGCGGGTGAGATGACCTGTGTCACAAGCTGAAAATATGTATCTAAACAGCATGTGATTCTCCATGGCTCGTTTTGTTTACCTGTAACAACTACCTTGCTTAAAAAAAACACATGGTTTGTTGGAGTACTGATATATCTCAAGGCCAAAACCAACAGCCATAATTTAGATCAAATTTTAAAAGGTTAAATGCAGATGAGGGAACATTTTGACCTGAACAGTCTGTCAGCGTGTTCACCTGGTTATAAATGATGTCATAAATGATGTGACTGCAGCGTTTAAAATATCTGTTGTTTAAATGTTGAAGCCTGAAGTTTTTGCTCAGAAATCCATATGGATTGCATGTTTATAGATGTGCTTCTTATAAACCGTTATTATTTTACTGCATAAAATATTCGGTTGCTCCTTACCTAACCAAGATTAGACCGTCTGACAGGTCACAGCACAGGTAGGATGCTAGATGGATGCAGAATTAGCCGGCATAAGGGGGGACGTTACTGAGTAAATGGCAATTGTTCATTATTGAGCTCGACTTGATACGTCAATTTCAACAAAAGTCTTTTTAAACCCCAGTATCTATACTTAGAAATATGAATACTTTTGACACCTCTGGCTGAGCGTTGTCATTTTGTGCTCAGTTCCCTTTAGTTTAGCATGTTCATGTGTGTGGACAGAAGGTGGATAAGATGGGCCAATGGTCTGTATTCAAGAACCTCTTTTATCACGACAATGCATCTCATGTTTGTGAAGCAGGGCATTGCTCTCAGCCTGTGCCTTTTGTAGCAGCCAGATGGCTGTCCTCTTATCTAACCTGACTGGCTCAGGCTTTTTGTGATCAATTTAGAGTGGAAAATTGTTGAAAAAAGATCACTGTGTTTGCAAATAAATGCAAAACTAATCCTCCTTCTGTTGGATAAGGCATCCTTTTAAGATTGTCTTGTTGCAGAAAATGAAAAGCTTTTTTTGTTTTTTTTCCCCTTTCAGTTAATGGGCAGGTAAAATCTCAAACTTTCAGCACCTACACCGCAGAACACAGTTGCTTGTGAAACTCTTTTCAGGCTATGTTGGCATATCTTTCATCTTTATTAAACCTTTGCTCATGTGTATGTGGATGGAACCTTGAAATGCCCACACAAACACTGTTTTAACATACAGAATATCTTTTAAAAAAACACAAGAGAAAGATAGCTGCTCATTTGTTCCAATCTGCAGCATGCCTCCCTTCAGACAGTGCAGCTAATGCTATTACAAATGACTGTGGCCTCGCTGGAAATGTTTCCCAACCAAGGCCCTTCGCTCCATGATGGAGCAAAGGAAAATGGTGTTCTTCAGTACCTCCCCTCAAGCATGCAGCTGCCGTACTCACTTTATTGGAGAATTCAACAAAAAAATATGAGGAACATGAAAATGATGAAGAATGAGGTGGACAGAGCTGGATTTTTCTATTCAGAAGCATTAGCTACAGCCGTGGCCTATAGTTTCAGTAAAAAGCCTGCACTAGCTTATAAGAGAATATGATGACAGATGCGAACACATGCAGGAGATGTTTCAATGGCTCATAAATCAAGGTCAAAAGAAAACGCCGCTCATGATATCGGTTGTTCTCATCATGATTTTTTTTTTTTACGTAAATGGACAGAATTTGCAATCTACAATTTTGGCATTATTATTTCCTAAAGGAAATCATTTTTATGAGTTTTCAATAAAATTTTTGACATTTTCATAGAAGTTGTTCTCAACTTATTCCCATCTGATGCAAAATGTCTGCTATCATCTTTTAAATCTGATGCAGGGTAGATGTTTCAAGGAAATCTGAGATGAATATGTAAAAAAAACCTGCTTTCTGACAGCAAAGCAACTCCGTCTACCGATGGGAACGAGATCTATATCCTGAAGAAGTACGCAAGAACAACTCGCATAATTGTGAGAAGGTTGTGTATTTGTCACTCATTTTCAATTTCCTTTACTTTACTGTTGTTCTGAAGGCTGCTGAAATATCAGGTGAAGAAGAAAATGGAGTTATCTTTGTTTAAACACAATCACAGAGAAAGCGATGATGCTTTGCTCAAAGCTAGAGGTAGCCGATGACATGTAAATGCACCAAGTTTTATTTTCCATTTCTATGACAGTGAATATGAAATTAAAAAAGATATAAATGATATTTTATGAAAACTTTTGTATCTGACCATGGACTTAAAAGAATTAAAATGTGGTGTATGCATACATGCAAGTGTCTCCCTATATATTATAGACTTCCTATATACTTTTGCACACACAAACCTATATTTAAGGCTTGGATAACGATGCAGAATGATGCCCAAAAGCACTATCGCAGACAACCAGACCAGGGTTTTTCATGGAGGTTTTCATTGCTTCAATTAGAGACAGACCCACTCTTTCAGCGTAAAGAGAATCAATGTGCTTCAGGCTCTGAAAACAGGCTTAATACACTCACTTTTTTACAGGAGTAAATTCACATGCTCTTAGACAAGCGTATGAGGGGCCGTATAGGCCATAATACATTCTCACACCCATACATATATATTCTCTGTCTCATATACATATATTCTTCTCTCACATACATATATTCTTCTCTCACTTACATATATTCTTTCTCTTACATACATATATTCTTTCTCTCATATACATATATTCTCTCTCTCACAAACATATATACTTTCTCTCACATAAATATATTCCATGTAATTAATAAAATAACTTCTGCATGTAATATAAAGAATACACATATGTAAGAGAAGGATATATGCGTGTGTGAGGAAAAGTATGCATGTGTGTGTGTGAGGAAAAGTATGTATGTATGTGAGAGGAAAAGTATAGTGGAAACGGAAGGCGTTTGGTGGAAACGGAAGGTGGGGAATTTATTGTCCTGTGATTGGCTGAGACTCAGGAACAGCGCTGTGTCTTGGTCTGCCCAAAATGGTTGGAAGAAAGGAGCCGGAAGAAGGGTAGCGACACTTCAATAATTTTGTCAGTATAACTAGTTGCCTAATATTCCATCGCGTTACTCTGAAAATAAACTAAATTGTACCGTTACCAAATGGTGTTACTGGCTTAATTAATAAAATTTAACGAGCAGCTGTGCACTCCTTCCTGTTTACAG
>JAVQJG010232495.1:0-14090 GCA_036024015.1 Craterocephalus amniculus | reverse complement strand
TTACTGGGGCAGTATCTGCCAACTCTCCTCGTTGTTTTTGCGAACGTTTGGCCATTATTATCTCTCCCCTTTTTTTTTTACACGATACACGTTTTTGCTCTTGGATCCACAAGCTTGCTTCTTTGTTTTTAAGCTTTGTTTGTCAGGCACGCTGCTCGAACTAGAACTTCTTCGGCCATCTTGAAAATGGTATATTTCTTTTTCATCTTTTCCATGTTAAACTGTAAGCAAAATATTGGCTTGCGGGGTTTACTAAACCATTGCATGCTGTTTCTTGACAAATTTTAGACAGAATCCCAACAAAGCGGCATCATAATTGCAGGGGCTGTTTTAAAGGCGATCCACAAAATGTATGGTATATTGTTAGAACAGCTCCATGTTCAGATTATTTGTTAGCATTCATACTGTTTAAAACGGTACAATCGGAGAGGAAATAAAACAATTTTCTAGTCTATTAGATGTCATTTTCATTTCAATGGCTGTCATGAGGTGGGAAGACAAAATGTATCATAGTTTAAAGCACATCAGTATTCATACTGTATATGTGCACATAGGGTTTAGATGGTTCTTTGAATAAATGTGTGGGTGTGGAACGTGCATTATCTATTATGCATTTTCTTGCAAGCACATAGAATTATTTTTGACACATTCCCACTCATGCAGATTGCAGTATTTCACAAGCAACATTGCCAGTGAAATAGATGTCAAGCTGCCACTTTGTTGAGTTCTACAAGCAGGTGAATGGAGGCGACTTGGTGGTGCAGCTAATGATCAGCAATTTGGGTGGTGATGGAGCAGGCCAAATGATCCCCATGGGACCAACAGCGTGTATTTGTGACTGACACCTGAGCTCGACTAGTTTTTTCTTTGTTCGTCAGCATATCGACTGAGGAGCTAAAAGTGGATGAAGGCAGTCTGATCTCATCCACTAATGCACCACGGCTTACACAGACATAGAATGCTCAGAGTAGATCAGCGAGATCAAAGAGGCAAGGTCGGTGCCAATAAAAAAACTATCTGTAATCCATGTGCAAACAATAGACACATGGCTTCTTAATCCAGTTATCAATGTTTTCTGAGAGGGAAAACTTAGTTAAACCTATAGAATTACTCAAAATGTTTTGAATTAGTCCAAAATAAACCACATTTACAACATTTTTATATCTAGGTTGATTTACATTCCCTGTATAGTAATGGTTTTATTTACAAATAAACTTCAGCTATTGTTCTAAATGAAACAAAATGATAAATGACTGGAAAACAATAACACAGGACATGCATTACAGTGATTTTAACTAGATGATGCTTAGTTTTTCATTTCTCTGCTCATCTGCTGTATCCTACTTTTTACTTACTTCATGCTACAATGAAAACAACTTTAAAAAAGTTGTGCGATGTGAGTAGGATAAAAAGGACAGTGTCATCCGTCAATTAATGTGCACCTACTGTACCTTATATGATACTCGCGTATTCTGTTTGTAAGCTGAAGCAGGAAAATGTCACATCCTGTTTTTGATAATACATTTACACACCACAGTTTCTGGGTGGAGGCTCAAACCTCTGAAAGCAGCAATCAATAATGCATTTTATTACAAGAATCTTACATGCTCATTATAAACACACCATGAATACACTCATTTGTGCTGTATTCTGAGACATGGATGCATCTAATCACTTCTCCCAGTGGGGTGTGTGGCCTCTTCTTTCCATGCATGTCATATTGTGTTTCATTTATTCATTCTATTTCTTTACGTGTTGGTCTCGAACTTCAATCCAATTGTCAATACTTCATGTCTCTCCCACAGTTTGAATTATTTTACAGTAAGACCTCTTATATTGAAAAAAAGTAAAAATTGAAAAAAACTTGGCTTAATTGTCCTTTAACACAATGCACCTTGGGAAATGAGTAATCAAATTCACACTTCACACCTAACTGTCTGTACAGTTGAGTACTTGGTTGATTGGGTCGCACACAGCCAGTCTTTTTGCTTTCAAACTGTACTTTGTCAAAGAAATCGAACCTTCTGAATAAGTCATTCCACTCTTTGCCTGGAGCAGCGCTGTATCAAGAATTCCTAAAAACAAAGACAAGACAAATAACTTAGAAGCAATTGGGCTCATCTATTACTAAATGCATGATATTTGGTTTATTTGAAGCAAGCTGAGACCTGTGATAATTGGGTGGAAAAGCATTCAGACTTTAGGAGCAAACAAGTCAGCCAGTGTGATTGCACTCGTTGTCTAAAGGGGTCACAGTATGACAAAAGAAACATGTAAATGAGACCTGGTTTAATAGGAACTCGTAGTCTAATTAAGAGTTGGAAATATGTGCAATCACATAATCTGGTTATGTCAGATTTACATTTATGCAAAGGTCCATTTTCATCAGGCTAATCCATTATAATCCATTAGGTTCTGGCTGTAAACGTTCTCAGCGACTCATGATGTAACTTCATCTATATGAAATCCAGTATTACAACAAAGAAAATATAACTCACTGACTGAGCGAGGAAACCAAACGGAGGGCCTGGAATGTTATTTGGTCAACACGGCAACAGATAGAAGTGTGTAGTAACAGGCGTGTGTGTGCGCGAAGATGGGGGAGGTTGTTGTTCTTAACTGAGACAAACTGGGGCTATTAGAGGGCCTATTGTTGGCTGGCTGGCCCCTGAAAGAACAGCTTGTCCAAGCACTTATTCAGTGAAAAAGATGTGGCCGGCACTTCTGGCTATCTTGTCTGATGGTGCAAATCAATCTGACCAGAGAACCTCGGCATAGGAGGGTGTTTGTCTACTTTGACAAGAAATACATGCAGAATGATTGTATGTTGTGTACATTCATAGGGAATGATTAAAAGAAATACCCAGTTAGAACTCAGTACATACAATTGTCTCTAATTGCATACGCTTTTAATTACTCCTATTTTAAGTACGTGTTAAGAGTTCACACTAAGAAATACATCTAGCACATGACAGATCCAAGATGTACAATATAGTGAATGTGAATAATTGCCTACCTATTCCTCTTGTCTAAGAAGCTGGAGGGTTGAGAATTGACTTTTAGCCAGCAGACGGAAGATAAGTTAGTACTAGCATAGCTATTAGCAATGATAATGTGATATTTAGCTCGCATTTAACTCACAAATTGATCCTTTTGCTGTCTTTAAACTGAGTACATAACATCATGCATTTTCAACACCAGGATTCTGGGTGATTTAAGAACAGCACCGATATACGTACAGAGGCATCCTTGAAATTTCAGAAAATGAATTTTCACCAAGCCCCTCAAAGCATCCTTGACATCTGAATGGCTCTTTGATGAGATTTTATGACATGCCATCCTAGCAGTGTAGCATCTACCCTTGACCTTGAGAAGCACCAGTGGGCTGTTAGACAAGTCAGTGTTTCTGTCTTCTGTTTGCTTTGGAAGTTAGGACTCAGAGCTGGGGATGTCATTGAAAATTGTTAGGATTGCCCACACTTAACTATCAATGTGAAGCTAGCTATAACAAAAACTATTACCTACTGTAACCCTAACTCTAACCCTCAGCATTAGATATGTGACAGATTTTAAGTCAAAGTCTGACAAAAGTGTAAATTAACAATTTTATAACTGGAATGCAGCCATGGTGGGTTTTTTTCAAGTAAGGGAAGTTTCTTGGATCTTCTGGGTCAGAAATTCTAGAAATTTTGGATGGCATGACCATTGTTTGGTGTTGGTACAGTATGCATGTTTAATTAGACAGAAATGTTCTAAACCTTCCATTCCCCTCGCAGTTCTACATCAATTTACTAATCCCCTCCCTTTCCTTCCAAACTTTCCTCCAGACACATACTGTTCACCTGCACTCATTGCTAAGCTTCAAAGATGGCCGATTTAACTAGTGCTATCCCCCGCTCCAATAAACAGCCTCAAAAGCGGCTTTGAAGTAACATCAATCTTCCTTTTGCATCTGTCAAACTTCCCTAACATCCACTTTCCAACCAACCAGCGCATCAAGGAGAAATCAAAGTGCCTTCAGGCGTTTGACATGCTGTAAATAGACTGGTGCGAATCAGCCCCAGTGTGAATGAGCTCAGAATGGGACGAGTCTATTTGCTGGCTCATAACCGTGCGGTATCACATCCCCCGCAGATCATATAACACAGACCTTGTAATGGTCCTCTCATCATTTTAAATTCAGCTCACAGGAATTTTATCAGCCCTGGCTTAATTTGTGTGTGCATAAGTGAAAGAAAATTAGATTTATGGCAGCCCTGTGTACAGTAGTGAAACCCTGCTGTCCCCTCTTTCACCGTCTCCACACACACTCACACTCACACATTCTCCTGACCTTGTTGCCTCTTTTATTTACTGCACAATGACTGCAATCTCCGGATTGTAATTAGAGCTGTTATAGCTTGGCCTTTGGTCTCAATCATTTAGAGGTGGGCACACTATCCGTCCTTTTACCCCCTTTCCCCATCTAAGTCTGAGCTTTCCTCCCCACTGTGCCTCTTTCCTAGTTGGCGCCCTTAAGCTCATACTTCCCCTGTTTTAAGGTAAAAAAAAGGGACCATTTTCTCCCCTAATTTTCATTCTGGCTGCTTAATTAATCATTTTCCCACATTTTCAGCTGAACACCCACAAATTGCCCTGGTCAGAGCCCGAAGACAAAAGGATTTTACGTTAATTAAGCATACAGCAATTCATTTACACGCTGTTCCCTTCTTCCCACATGCTCGTATCCCCTAACAGCAACTCTGCAGCTGTCACCGTTTTAATTTGTGTTTTCAATTTTATTTTTTTTATTCCTACGTGCTTGAGGATGCACTCTACCTTTCCTGTAATCACATTTTAGCAAGGACAGAATTGATTTGGTGTGACATTTGACCCAGCATCTGCTTTATATATATAAAAAAGCCTCTGTATAGAAGAGTCTAAGCTTGTTATAGTAATTTTTTCTCTAACGTTGTAAAAATCTTTTCTTGTTCAGCATTGGGCCAAAATGTTAATGAATGAGAAGCGAAACAAAAACATCACCATAAGTTCACTTCTTACCCTAATAATGGAAAACATTTAGTGGACTGTGTAAATTAAATAGATAAATAAATAAATAAATAAATGGAGTAAAAAATAATCCCTCTAGTACAGGCAGAAACTGTTTGCGCCTCTATTGGCTTTCAACATATTTTATTAGAACCTGTGAGCTTTTGATAGTGACCTGCATCGATTTTTTTCTCCTTCAGCCCACACTGACACCATAAATCCCATGCATAACCCCAGAACCAGTCCATCAACCAATTTGGGCCTATAGAGCTTCTCTTTCTCACTGTTGGCAGGGAGATGTGGCCGTGTCATGTTTTATGATACATTGATATATCAGCCGAGTGTCTCAGACTGAACCTGATGGACGACGGTGACCTTTCTCTTCTGATGCACTGCGTTGACCACTGTATATCAGCTGGCCGCAATCAATACATTCATAAAGAAGCTTTGAGGCATGTTGAAGATAAGTGTATGTGGGCACACCAGACGTGGGGAGCTACCAGCCATTAGTTGAAGCCCTGGGCTTTAATAAGCATCTTTCCAGGCACTAAAAGGTTTTTCGAAGATTGTGTCTGAAGTACAAAATGTACACATCAGCCCGCTCTGGAGAAGAGTTCTAATAATTCACTTCTAATCACTTTTCCCTTGTGTTGTTAAGATCAATGAAGACTCATCTTAGGTTGCCTGGCAACAGGAATGCTCATTAAACAGTTGCATTAGTGCTTCAGTCTCAGTCTAGGACAATTGTGGTGCTGAAGAAAACAAGCCCAAAGACGAAATCATTCAGTTTTGCTTTGAAACAAAGGCAGACTTCTGATAGTCTCACCATCACCATGGCAACACATTTGACTAGTTGCAATAGGCAAAGGTTCCAAGGTTCATTGTCATTCTTAACATAAATATCGCAACCACCTGCTACAGTGCCATCTTCTACCACAGGATAGGGTTAGGGTTTGGATTAGGGTTACACTCTATTCTGTAGAAGGCAGCTTGAGTTGGAAGGCCAAGATCAGCTTCCTGCGCCTTCCTGACAATGCTGGCTGTGTGGTTGGACCAGGAGAATCTGTCTGTGATGGGTAGACCCAGGTACTTGAAGCTGGACTCTTCCTGGACTGCTGTGCATGTAATGAATCGCAGTGGTTGGGGGTGGCTTCATTTGTTCTGGGCAACATCTCGTAATGGCATCATGCAGTTGCGATGGGGTTTTCCTGAAATTGGATTAAACAAATAAAGGTTCTTGTCTGCTTATTGCAAAGAAGGAAGGGGAGTAAAAGGTGGACGGAGGGAGGGAATCAAAAGAAGTTGAAATTGAGCATGGTTCATTTTTCTAAATTGTACTACTTCATCCTGCATCTGTCAGGAAAAAATGAGGCGTGCAGTCACGCAGTAGGGTAGCCTGACAAGCTAATCTTCATCAGCTGCCACTCTGAGGTGTCTGTACCTTGCCCCAGATCTCTTTGCTTCCTTCATTGTGACCACCTCCATCACTGCCTCGTATGCAGCTTGTACAGTTTTTACATGAATGTGTCACAAATTCAAATCGAACCACTTGTGGCCCTTAATTGTATTCTAATTCCATTCATCATCCATTTTCTCTACCACTTAATCCAATTCAGGGTCACGTAGAAGCTGGAGCCTGCCCCAGCAATTATCAGCCGAGAGGTGGGGTACACTTTGCTAGTACAGGTCGCCAGTCCCTCGAAGGCTGTTTATTTTATTTATCTGTATCCAATTACTCTATTCTATTTATTAATTATCTTTTTTCATTCTAATTTTGTTTTTTTTCTTTTATTTCTGTAAATATTTTTCTTCATTTATCTATTCATTCATTTATTTAATATTCCAGATATTTTAATATGCATTTATTTATTTATTTATTTATTTATTCATTCATTTATTCATTTATTCATCTATTCATTAAAAATAAATCCAGGCATCAAGGGGATTAAACTGTAGTAGGCCGTTACAACAGCCAGTTTTTGGGCCAAATGAATGAATATTTCCCTGGTCAAAGAATAAACTGGATATAAGAGCCATAGGGCCACTATTTAATAAATCTGGCCTAAATTATTAAAGTCAAGTGGTGAAAACAGCTGCTAAAATATTAGACATCTAAACATCTGCTCCTTTAGTAATTATTATTTTTCAAGAACAACGTATAACCTGATGAAAGGTGAAATGGCAGGTGTTTCCCCAGTTTGTTTACTACATACCTACTTCCTGTTTGTACTCCATACTCTCAAAATCCAATAGTCACCACAAGCTGAGGATCCAAACGGCTCACATGCTGAGGAGTAAGCAAACCTGCACTGACTGCAATACAGGCCAAATTGAATATTGATTGTTGGTAATCCAAGCACACCAGCTCTTTATGAAATGGTGTTAAAGAGACAAACGGCGCTGGACTCGATGATCACCTTCAGCCAATCTGCAAAGCAGTTCCCTTGTGGAGTCCATCATGACCGTAGCAATTGGATTGCAGTCACATTACCAGGCCTCTGCGGATCTAAGAAAGCCAATCATCCTCATCAGGGCACGGTGGCCAAATTGAGGTCATCTTTTTTTTTTTTGAGAATCAATCATCTTTACAGCCCTATCAAAGAGAATACACTCTATAGTGTGTGATGGTGGTTTGGGAAATATAGCAGAGACTTGCTAATGAAGCACATTACAGGGAATAGATGACATGGATTTTGAGGGCTTGAAATTGGCACCACAGATGCTCATCAAGCATTCAGCACTATTTGGATGTAATTTTATGCTAATCCTTTCATTTTCTGAGCCATTTTGTTCATTTCATGGATTGTAGATGCAACTCTGAAGAAAGCCGGGAGAAGCATACTATAAACAGAGGCTCCAAATTCAAATGAGAGAAATGCACAACGGTTGGAAATTATACTCTGAGCCGTTTAGCGGATAACTGAATACCAATGAATGCATACATATTTTTAATTTACTACACACAGCAGCGATTGTTTTTGGGAGCACACACACAATAAGATGGAGGATAAAGACACCAAAAAACAGCAATGTCAAGTGTTTTAGACCTGAAATTTGGAACACCATGGCATGGATCTACATCCTTCTCAGGGTCTGGTCTATGATTTATTTTTTTGAAAACACGAACTACAAGAAGATTACCTCTTCTCCTAAAAAGCACAGAAATAGTCGGTGAACTCAAATAGTAAATGACGTTGTACGAAATCAGCTTTGGAGGATGTTTACATGAGCTCCCGCCATCACTGCTAGCACTTGTGTTGATTTCTGAAGAGGCTCCAGGAGCTAAATTACCTTAAAGAGTGAATAAACAATACAAACAACATTCAAAAGCTTCACCGAAGACCTAAACCTAATGAATCCAAGACTTCATGCGTCCTATTTGAGTATTTGTCTTTAGAATAAATTTCGATTTTTGTTGCAAGCTTATCGTCAGCCTCTCTTTTTCCTGAGCTGTTAATCTGTTATTTGATTCAACATTTACTGCTGTGTTGCCTGTGGCGCAGGCTAATTATTCCCATAACCTGCTAATATTTGTGTGAATGAGTACGTTGTTCTTAAAGAAGCAATGCCTGTGACCTAAACCCTCATTTAGTGAGAAAAGCGGCTCAGTTGTTCATGACGCAGAGCTGTTGTGATGAGAGATGGAATCTAGCTGTGTAAGAAAGATTATTACATCCCAACATCAAGACTGAGGAGCTGGTAGAAGGAACTCCCTGGATGTAAGGTTGCCCAGCAGATAATTGGCCAACCTACTTCCTCCCAACAATGCTGCAATGTGAGGTTTTCTCACAGGGTTTCTTCATTTTAAAAAAATATAATTTCTCTGGAGGTTGTGAAAGCTACTGCATGTGACTTGGAAAAATGATTTCCATTAAAGTAATGGTCATGTTAAAAGGTTGCTTTGGCCATAACTGTGATTGTTTTCTAACAATATCTGAGTTGTATTGACTTTTAGCACTAAAAGCACTAAAAGAGAGTCACATCTCCTTCCCGTTGCTTTTAGGGAGAGGTAATTCATAGAATGCCGTTAAGGGTATGAACAATCAAACAAACTAGATGCCCAATTCAGTTGGAGAACTTGTTGGGTTGCAGGAATACCAGAGCCAAGAGGTCATTTCAGTGGATCAATGACAAAAAAAAACCTGCAGTTGCACTTAATGTGAGAGTATTGCTGGTGTTTCTGGTTCCATTACTTCTATTGTCAATCAAGAGCTCTGCCTCATTTTCATATTTCACTACTGTACCACCTTGTTTGATAATTAGTTTTATAATCCAGTCCAAAGGATACCCTGAATTAAATTCCCATAATCTATTTAAGTGGAATCCAGTTGTAGTCAGGAAGGCACACTGTGACACAGAAAAGAAATTCATTAATTTCGAATCAATCCCATTTGAACCATTTCGCTGCCTTAAATGCACACCGAATGTTGGTTAACATAATCGCCAATAAATATGCTGCGTACACCCTGTATTCCTATCAAACGGTTAAATTCTCCATGCCTGGCTGTTAAATCAGTGAGTCGGTCTTTAAAATTAAACTGTACGTCTGTGACTTCATCCAGAAGATTTACATCTTCAATTATCGAGGTCGGAGCTGAATGCCGCAAACACTGCGGAAGCGGGAAGATGAATGAAGACATTGTTCATCTGGAAATGAAATGAACATGTTGTTAGTTTGGCTGTTTGAATGCCAGCTTCCTGCCGTAGCCCAGAATAACAGCAGCCGTAAGAAATGAGCTTCCATTCACTAATAAATATATAATAATGACACATTATTACTTGGACAAATGATGTTTAAATGTGGCGGTCTTTATTTAATTGTTCAGTAATGCGACTATAACCGAAGGCTTTCTGCTGCGGGACAGTCCTGCATATTTCATGAGTCATTTTAACCACGGATGCATAGAATAAACATGCAAAGGTGCACACAGAATAAATTATTTTCTTCACCTGTAAGCAATTTTCCCTCAGCTGTCATTTAGCGCTGTCAGCATGGTAATGCAATTTATGCAATGTATTACAATGGGATGTCTGTGTATGCAGCAGCTTATGCAAGATATAATCCAGGGGACATTTACTGTCTGTCTCCTCCTTTTGGTCTTTGCTACACTGCACAGATACATAATGTTAAGTGTACCTGCAGCACATTTACTCTCCACCGGCCACAGTTTGACTCCAGTCGGAGGGTAAATATATAGGAAATGCATACCATTTTGGCTGTACATTTATATCAAATTTTTGGGGTTTCTTTGAATTATTTCGGCTGCAGTGGGAATCGGAAATGAAGTTGTGAGGAAAGATTCAGTACGCAAAGAAATTCCTGTGGCCTCCACATCTCATTGAAGATACACAAAACATTCAGCATCTGTTAAATATTTCTGCTCAGAAATAAGCCCAGTCATGCTATTCTTAGGTCTTCCGTCTAGAAATGAATCTCATAAATATACATTGCTATTTGAACACTTTAATTTAAGGAGTAAGAGGCTTGAGCCTGTTATCCCCTAAGGTTAGCACATCCCAAGACAGCTGAATCATTTAGAGCAATCCGACGTGTTGGGGTGTTTTCCAACAATGACAACAAACTGCAGCTTGACTCCAAAACTAGTTGGTTTTTTCAGAGCTGATGTCCATGGGCAATTTGTAGCTTGACTTTGAAACAAATTGCTGATCTTAAAAAAAAAGGGTTCATGTACAAGGACTTTGAAGTACAAAATGGCTCTTATCAAGTTTTGCCAGCTGTAGACACCCGCTACTGCGTGTGCATGTGTTTTGCACTTTAGGTTTCCAAAAAAATTGCTTTTCAGTCATGCAAATCCCACATCATTTGGATTCAAAGCGCACACGAAGGGCATTCACCCGAGAGACAAGAAGATTTATCGTCTAAACAAAGTCAGAAAGTATAGCTGTGCGAGTTTGGCTCATGTTTCTGAAGTTTTCTTGTTCGCCTTACCAAGAACCATTTAATTTGCTGGGAAATGATGGTTAAGTTCGTGGCTAATGGTTCGCCCACTGATGAATGTTGCGCTTTTCATCTGAAGAGCTTAACCAGTAAGACAAATTGTAACATTTTCCTGTGGGTTGCAAAACCAGAATGTGTGAGTCATTTCAGCAACGTGTAAGTGAGTGTGCTGAAGTCTCATCCTGGTAATAAGTGTAAAATGGGTGTTAAAGACAGGATGGCAGAGATATTTCCAGGTTAGATTGCTAGCTACAGTTGGAATGATTCAATTAACACTTTGGCGGGTGAGATTAATCAGACACGACCCAACTCCCCCACACCTTCCTGGTGGAATGCAAACTTAGACCGCTGCCAGAAGGATTCATTATGGTCAGTCTTAATCCATTTTCAACATCATGGTACATGAAAGTGCTCAGAGTCAGAAGTTGATGCAATTTAATTAAGCGGGTTTACCAGATCGCTATCGGAGAGCTTTATCAGAGAGATGGGTGTTAAAATCTCTGTGGAGCCTTCGCTGATGCACTGAGTACGTTCTCTACCCAACTCTTCCTAACTTGTCACTTGAAAGTACAATGTGTCATTTGACATTTTCATGCCTACCAGGCTGACATGGAGTTCATACTCATAAGTTTTAGATTCAGGATTAACCCCAAGTGTAGTTGGGGAAGTAAATGTGCAGCTAAGCAGGAGAAAGTTACCATAAAACAGCAAAAGAAAGCTAAGATCCCTTAATTTCCTGATGAATATTATATTTTTATATTTCAGCATTTACAGGTCCATTTTGGAATGTGTTTTTATTTTTCGTCTGTAGTTGCTTAGTGCAGGCGTTGCAAAACGGCAAGCCGTAGCTGTGCAGCTTGCAAAATGAACATGCTATTCAGACTTTGAAAACTAATTCAGTATACATCTGTCCAACTTCTTTTCTATTATGTCACTTTGTCACAAAGCCAGTTGAGTCATAATTCATAACTACCACTTTAAATGTGATCACACAAATAAATATTCATCCTTTAACTTGACTTATGGCTTCATATTCCTCCACTGCATATTTACTTTTGCTCTGTGATTATAGGTAAATGCCTTAAAGGAGGCTTGTGGAGAATTTAAAGTGGTGCATGGTTGAGGCATAGGAAAGGCTAATCTATTTAAGGGACATTTCATATATTAGGCAGCCCACCACATCATCACGTTGGTGTACATTTGCAAGGGATTATATTTAAAAAGGAAAAGAAGGATGTCCTATCATATTTAAATGTGGTGGCAAATATGAGTTTTAAGACCAGATTTAAAAAGAACTAAGGTTTGGAGTACACTTTAGGTTTTCTAGTAGTTTCAGAAAAGCCCTACACACCAGGACTGAAATTTTAAAATAATTTATTTGCCATAACCCAGCTTAGATATCTAATGCTACATTCAGACCAAAAGCGGCAAGAGAGCGTCGGGAGTCTTGCATAGACTTTACATATAATTTTACATGTAGACTTTACATGTAAAGTAGATTTTATATGTAAAGTCTAATGTAAATGCTTGTCGAGGTGCAGCGAGCAGTTGAGCAGCGCTTTTTGAGCGACGAACGCTCTCGCAGCTCTCGACGCTCGTCAAGAGTGGCCAACACTCAAGTTAGGAAATCTGAACTTTCGCCGCTTGACATCAACCAATCAGAGGGACTTAGCTTTAGCTTTAGCAGATATGCTACAAAGTAGCGGGGGGAAGCTGTTCTCGTCACTTAAAGGACAGAAGTGGAGGACTAACTCCACCATCACAAGAACAAAAAGGGCCATGCGGAGCAGATAAATAAAGCCAAGCATTACATCGGCCATTGTAGAGAGACAAAAAAAGGACAACATCCAGGTCCTGCTTACACGCATCCAGAGCGTTTAGAGCGTCAGGACCGTGTTTGATCCAGAATGTCAAGCTTCTGATTTACGAACGTCAAGTGTCCAACTATGAGCGGCAAGAGCGTCTTGACGCTTTTGGTCTGAACGCTCCATAAGAAACAGAATGATAGGTTTCCATTGTTTTGGTCTTGTGAGGACATGAGCAACAGCATTCTGGATTAGTTTATTTTATTTTATTTATTTTTTTCATCTTGAGCCTTTAGTCCTCTAAGATATATTCTTCAGGTGGCAAAAAGTGTATTTGGTTCTTGCTTTCATTGAGGTGTTTGTGGCAGCAGGAGCCAGATGGAAAGTGAAGGAGAGAAGCTAATGTAAGAGAGAAGGATTTATTGAAAAGTAACACAAGGGGCTTCCATAACAGCATGCCAAGATATGGATTACAAAAAAATAACAAAACAGGCTCACTGGGAAACCAACATGAAGAAAACGAGGATCTGACGAATAAGAACAGAACCCAAGAGGTGTGTATATCAATTATATTTTTATTCAGGTGAATAAAATACTGTCAAAATTGAACAAGTATTGATTCCACTGAGTAATGCCCTTAAGCTTTGTACAAGACCTCCTGGTAATATGGTAATATAGAGCCAAGTGTCATCAGCGTAATTGTGACATATTTACTTTCTGTCCATGATGCAAGCTTGTGGGTAGCCCCTAAATATGGTTTTGCTAGAAAAAAAGGCCTCTTCCAAGTAAGAAAGAACTTTATCGTAATTGTTGCCTGAGTTAAATGTTTTGTTACTGGACTGTATGAATTGGATTATGTTGTAATTGGCCAGTATGAAGTAGTAGTGATTTGGTTACTATCTCTGTTAAAGTGCCAAAGACTTTCTTTTATGAACGGGTACCATGATCTTAAGTAAACTTAGATTGATAGCATAGAGAGAACTGGAATAGCCTCTGATGTGTATGATATGGCCCCAGTGATGTTACAGTCCATTGACAGTGTGACATTATTTCATTTGGAAACAATGGGCTTTATGCATAACCCCATTACTTCCTGAACTTAAGCCAGCTGCATTGTGTCCTGTCTTTCATTATTGGATGAACTGATTAATCCAGGTGTGTCTGACCTGAGTAAATGGCCAGACACACCTGGATTAATCAGTTTGTCCAGTAATGAAAGACAGGACACAAAGCAACTGGCTTAAGTTAAGGAAGTAGTTGAGTTGTGCATAAAGCCCATTGAATATGTTGCAAGTTAA
>JAVQJG010232442.1:0-23719 GCA_036024015.1 Craterocephalus amniculus | reverse complement strand
GTCATACCGATGGAAATGAGGACAAATGCAGCCGTCCTTGGAGGAATTAAATAAAAAGACTACAGGTGGAATCAGATAGACTCACCTATTGCATTACCATCCAGTCTGGTAGAGCCTGTGAATATCCTAAGGACGAATAATGTAATAATGATTATTTTAAAGCCACACTATAACATTTTTTTGCCCATACTGTCTGGTCTGATTTTACTGTAAATGTGGGGGCAGAATAACTGCAGTACCTGTCCACAGCTACCACCACACTCTGAGAGCTGGTCTCTCCAATGGATTCCTGAATGCTGGCGATCTGCTTGCGGTCCACCGTCCCTCCAACTACAGACCAAAGCACAGAGCGTTCAGACATCTACATAAGCATATGATGAGGTTGTTTTGCCGTCAGATGAAAGTATATCTGGGCCAGACTGTTGGATTCAGCGGTCTAATGCATTTTAATGTTGCCTCTGACCTAAACCCAGGTACTCGTCGTTGTTCTGCTCCTTCGTGCTTGTAATGAAGCCCTCCTTCCCGCGCACCGTCCCTGAGATGTAACGCGCCTTCACCCCTGTACCAATCAGCTGAGCCAGCTCCAACTGACTGATGCACTTCATGATCTGAGAAGAAAGAATTGTGCATGTCAGAAAAGACTTCCAGTGGTTGCTGAATTAAGTTATAAAAGTTTCTTACTAAAAGTTTTGATAAAATTCAGGTACTGTAAATAACAGAACTCCAATCTAGTTTATCTGCTACTTGTTTATTAATTCGTCAAAAAAAAAAAAATCTATCCAGATAAGATAAGAAACACGAGAAAACAAGATCAGGGAAAGTAAAGCAGTTAAAAATAGACCGAAAGGAGCAAACCTCATGCCAGGAGTTGCCCAGATAGTTGCCATCAGTGTGCGCCACAGTGATGAGGGTCTTGATGGTGTCAATGTTCTTCTGCTTCATTTCTGCGATGCCAGAGCTGGCCGTCAGCAGGGTGAACCTTGCCAGAGCCTGCACATAGGCATCCCTCTCCAGCTGACAGAAACAAAGGCAACAAAAAGAGCAGATTCAGAATGATGCTGAGGGAGGGAAACAGAAATGTAAGGATGTGGCGGCTCACGCTGCAGTACCTGTATGGAGAAGATGCAGGCAATCCTGATGGCGCAGCGGATTCCTTCCAGACACAGCGAGGCCACTTCGGTGTCGTCACAGTCCTGGAGGCCCACGCTGAAAGCAGCCAGGAAGGGGGTCCACGCCAGCTGAGGAAAGCCAACAAGGATGAGCTTCTCCTGTGTGAGTGTTGGGCAGCATGTGTGGACGTGTGCGTCTGCTGGCGTTACCTTGAACATGGGCCTGACGTGCTCCAGATGTGTGGCGCTGGTGAACGGAGCCTGCACGTGGCTGACGGCCTCCATCAGAGCTTTGGCCGTCTTTGCCATCTGCTCCATCTCCACGTTGTACAGCAGGCGCCGCTGCTTTTCGCTGGCCACGCCTGCTCGGCAGAAACGCAGTTAAACCGAAATGCAAAAAACATTTGCCTTTATTTGTCACAAGAACGCGGAAAACTAAAAACACTAAAACTCACTCTGCTTATTGGACTTCATGGTGAGCTCTTTCGTCTCCTTCATGGCGATCTTCTTCCCTGCGATCTCATCGTATATGGCTGAGAGGTATTCCTCAGGTAGGTCTTTGCTGTCATTAATGCCGCGGTTCATCTTGATGTATTGCTCTTTTGTCATTTTATTCTTCACCTTCGCAGGGTAACAAAGAGGGATACAAGTCAAAAGCTGCTTTTGCATTCCCTGTGATTTATGTTTGACGGATATTCCGAGGAATGGCTGCTGTCAAAACACATCCCCGAAGGCAGCCGCGTTGCTGAGCGGGGACTTCTTACCTGTGGGCTGTGAAGGTCTGTTGTCAGCATGATGATGGAATAGGCGAGGACGTATGCGGTGTCGGCACTGGCAAAGAGGGTTTGTCTAGAAAATAAAAAGAAAAAAAGGAGAAATTCAGCAGGAAGCTTTGTGACTGTTTGTACTGAATCAAATTCTGAATATTCACAGTTTTAATGTACCCCTGGTTGCATTCGAGGTATCTTGCTGCAAATTTCTCCATGAGCCGGTCAATTTTCTGGGCTTCACCAGGGAGCCGGAAGCCCTCCAGGAACATCCTTAATGCCGAAACAAAGTCCTTGCCTTGGAAGTCCATTTGATCCACATAGGCATACATCACTTCTTTATTGAAACGGTCATTATCGCCGAGGAATTCTCCCACCTGAGTCTAAACGAAAACAGAAGACCTAGGTCTGTATTTTACAGACATTGTAGCAAGACATCCTAAACTCTGTGCTATTAAGCATTTGTGTACAGGGATCAAACATTGGTCTTCCACTATTATTTCTCTGCTCATAAGGAAAATAAGAAGCAGAAAACCAGAAAAGTTTGTCCATCCATCTCAATATTTTCCACCCTTTCAGTTTTTCACGTTTTTTTTAGTGCGGGATGATCCGGTCCATGTGGATTAGCTGATCCACTTACACATTTACCCACTGTTTGCATCCCAATCCTGTGCTGCCACGTAGCTAACGACCCTCATTTTTTATCTAACTGTTAACAATTACACTAAATGCTGAATCGCAGAGAGACCCTGTCCAATCAAGGAAAAGAGTAATCTTCATTTAATCTAGAACTTAATACTGCATGAACTTGATGGTGAAGCTGTTGCTCCATGGAGAGGTATGATATCATACTGTGGCTTCTGAGCTGTTTGGCTTCCTAATGTACAAAGCAGGCAGTAAGAAATAGTCTAGCGGGCCCAATGCTGCTTCTTTGCCAGGCCCTTTGCTGCTGGTTGCCAGTTGCTCATTTTCTTCAGGATTCTAAAATAAACTCAATGAAATGATTGATTTTAACATGCCAAAACTATCCCAGGATGTCCTGTCATTTCCTTTCCTATCTGATTTCACTATTTCCTTCCATCTCTGTTGCAAGCAGCACAATATTTAGTGGGAACAACAAAAAACTGCCTCAGTCTGCCCTGTAGTGTTTTTACTGAGCACCATGATGGTCTAATGTAGTCCTGAATTCATGCAAATGTAATGGTGAGAAGGTCAGGTCATTTGTGAAACATGCAAAACCATCTGGAGCGAGCAGGCATGGTTTGGATGCGATGCACAGATCAGGAGAGATCTGTAACTTCTGACCTGACAAACAAAAATCTGACAACATTTAACAGATCAAATCTGCAAAAACTACAGTAGCAATAATCTGACGGCATGTTTTTAATTAATTATTTCATTTGACTAACATTTGCAAAGCTTTATTATGCATCAATGTTGGTTTGTCTTTGCCAGAATTAATGTCTTAAATGCTTTTTTCTTTCTTCTTGGATGATAAATTAGGCGGAAATACCTCTTTTTCCATGTCAATTTAAAATGAAAAATGACATTTTTCAGCAAGTGCTCATTTTGCAATTTTAAGAGCAAAATGCTCCACACGACCTCAGACAGAAAAATAGCATCAATAAAAACCTTTGCTCAAAAAAAATCAAGGCATCATTTTCTGAACGTCCTTTTATGATTCATCAATCTCTCCAACTATGGCTGGTGTGTTGCTGGGCACCACACTGCGAGCATCCTCCACTTAAAGGGTGCTTTTTCCTTTTGTAGATTCATAATAAAGAGTCCTCTCCCATTTGTGATTTAGGGTTAAAAGAAGATGTTTGATGTTGCCAAGCAACATCATCAAAAGTTGTAAAATGGCCACAAAGCAGCTGTGGTTTGCAGTGTTTTTCTGCATTTAATTTGATTTGAGCATCTAAAAAAATCAGAAGATATATTCTTATTTGCCTTGAATATGTTTTGAGAGGTAAAGTGACAGAAAGGAAAAATTCACAGAGCTTGAGAGCTTAAGTCCCAGCCGTGTTGTGCATTTAAAAATATGCAATTTTTAAAGTATTGCATTTGGTTTTCAGCCAGGAATCTGAAAAATAACCCCCTTCAAACAAGGTTACCGAGTCTAGCCTCTCCTCCTGGTGCAAGAACTGAGCGAGGTCTTCTGGTGTAGTACCCAGCATGCCTTGCTCTTGCAGGTATTGGATTCCTCTCTTTGGTTTCTTGTTGAATCTGTGAAATCCAAAGATACCAAACTGAGTTGATAACGTCAACAGGACCAAATGATTCATTGATGCGCATGTTGCAGAACTCACAGGTCAATGCCCTGCTCGATGATCTCCTTCTGCTGCTTGAGGACTTCAAACTGCTCAGGGTTGTCGGTGCCTGACATCTGCGTGCTGTAGCTTCCAATGCCAGACGAGGCGGTGGAGTCCAGAGAGTTAATGCTCCCATAGTGGTTAATGGTCTCGTGGGCCTTGGTGTCTGAGCTCTCCTGCTCTGATGGTTTCTCTTGGCCTGAGGAGCAAAAACACAAGATAAGACAAACCAGAAGGGATGATAGCAGAGCACAAATAAACTGAGTGTTCTACGTTTATTGTATAAAAACAGCCCCTATAACCATCAGAGAGGTGAAATATCGGCACTGGCACAAGCCCAGCCTGGAGGCTCAAAAAATGAGCGCACTAAGAGCTGGGACTGAAGGAATGAAACTTGGGTAATTGAAAGAGGAAACTGCAACACGGAGCAAAATGAGCCTCGGGCCTTCTTAATGATAGTTGTTGGCAGGGAGGGTAAGAAAAAAAAGACGAGTGCACGACCGCAGCCTAATGAATTCCAGAAACTGCCGCAGTCGCACACAGCAGGTGCAATCCAGAGCAGCAGGGGAGGATTTTATAAAAGGTAGGATATCGAGAAATACTCCAGGCAGTCAAAGGAGGGGAGAGAAGCAGGAGCACGGAGGCCAGTGGATGAGGTTTATTAAGCCCACTAAGAGGAGCTGGAGGACTCGGTGCTGCTGCTGGAGCAAGTCCACCCTTTAACTGCGGCTCTGCTGAAATGAGGCATCTGGTTACCCATAGGAAACTCTTTAAAACATTCAGGGCAGCCTCCGGTAATGTTAACCGGCACTGTGTTTCCCATTCTTATTTGTAAACAGACTGAAGAAAATGGAGTCGGGTTTTTACCAAAACATCTCCACTTATAGTTAAATCCACGAAGAAGAAGGCAAGGCGTCTCAAGTTCTAACAGGTTCAGTGAGTCCAAACATGGTTCTGGTTACAGTCTGGGGGTATAGATGTAACACAAAACCTACAAACAGAAGCTCTATGATGGAACACAAGGACAAAACAGTCTGAAACTTGAGGAAAACACAGGCTGAAAGCTATTTTTAGTCACGACACATTCTAACAAACACGCCGTACTGCTGCACCTTTACCTGCTCTTGCTTTGAAGTCGTTCAGAAAGGGGAGAAAGTGACACAAAGAAAAGTTGGAAGAGTGGACCTGAAGCAGCCAGTAATCACATGGCACATCCATTGCATGTGTAAGAAAATACCCAGCAGCCATTTAACATTCAAACTTCGATCCGAGCTGCCGACTGTGTACCAATGAGCTTTCATGGGTTTTGGCAAAAAAATGTCAATATGGCTTCTACTGCTGGTCAGCTTTGACAACTTAGCCCAAGGCTGGATTGTGGGCGGTTCCAGGGGCGAGCCTCAGGCTTAGGTGCTCATGGGATATCTTTCCAGACCTTTCACAAAGTTGCACTTTATCTTAGTTTGAGCTCCTCCTTCAGTTAACTACTGAAATCTTCCGTTGGGCAGAAGACCTGGGGGGCCAGTCTCTGCTCCACCTGTGTTTGATGGGCTAAGCTTAAGGTATCACTCTTTTTTTTAAGGGTGTAAACCTCCTGAAGTTAGCCTCTCTGCAACGGACTGTTATCTCACTGCCTCCTCTAGCTGCAGCTGAGCTGATAAACGCTTGTTTTCATTCTTGGAGCTGCAGTTTCTCTCACTGAATGTAAACTGTCAATCCTATAAATAACTGCAACCACACTGATAAATACAACCTTTACTCCAAACTTTACTTAAAGAGACAAAATGCGACTCAATCAGACAAAAGATACAACGACTTCTTTTAACCTTGACAGTCTTACATGTCCTTTACATAACACTCAGACTATAGAGTAAAATAAATAATCTTACAACAATTTTAAGGAAAAAAACCCATGAAACCATAAATTTGAAGGCACACAAGCAATTGCAGCATGCAACATCTTCATTTAAGTTGTAAACGTGCATTTAAACATACTTCTGCAGGGACTATTTCCACAAGATGTGGTGATATACAGAGCTATAACTGCTGTATATAGTGATAGGCATTACTTTATGCACTGCAACTAAACCTACTGCCAATCCTCACCAGGAATTCATAGATTTGCCCATCCATCCATGCATTCCTCCTCAAAAACCACTTAATCCTTTCACAGCTGCAGTAGATGCAGGGGCCACAGAGATGTTAAGGCTTCACCGTTTCATGCAACGTCCAGCAGCTCTGCTCGCTGCAGTTAGTTCTGGATAAGCTCCCAAACACCACCTAGCTGTCCATGACCTCCAAGGGTTTGCAACCATTAACAAGCTCCTTTCAGTGTGGAAGAGCAGCAGTTTTATTCAAGGCTCTGCCTGGATTTACTGTAATACCCCAGTTACCACCAGAAACCTAAGCTCAGATGGTTTAGTTCATAATCTTGTCTTAGACTGGTTCTTCTTCACAAAGGCTAAACAATCGCAGGAGGGGTGAACTCAACCCGCAGTTGGTCTTTCCTTTCCTTTTCTCTAAAAGGTGGCGGGTGGGAGAAGGTAGCAACCAATAGCTTGACTTTAATATGGCAAAAAGTGTCACTTGGACTTTAACCCTTTAAAACCCCACCCTAAAAAACTGGTGAAAAAAGTCTGAAGTACTTATTTAGCCCTTAAACAAAATGTGTAAGAAAATAACAACATTTTGGGGGAGGATAGATCTACTATTCATTACCATGTGACAAGTCAAAATTAACATAGTACAGTCTACTTCTTCCTGGCATCCATTAGGGTTTTGAGCAAAATTTTTCACAATAAAGTTGTGAGCAAACTTTATTTAAAGCAAAATGTCTCAAACATATGTATCAAATAGGATACCTTTGGCTTCATAGGGTTATTTCAGATCAAAAACTCACCAAGACTGGTCTGGGAATTGGGATTGACGTATTGGTCTTTACTCCATTCTACCATACATTTCAGGATGGACACTAGACATTCAAGGCCTTTCTTTCTCAGGGTCAGCTCCTAGACAGCAATGCAAGAAATGTTATCCAAATGATAAGGATATTTCTAATTTAGAATTTAAAAAAAGGCAAAAGAGAGGGAAAATTATTACCTGTTGAGGAGTTGTGCCAAGTTCGTGACCTCCCCGACCCTGTGCGATTTTTGAAAGGTCATTGACCAACCGCTCAAAAATATTTGCAGCATTTAGGTCACAATCATAGTTCACATAAATGTCCACGACACTCTGGGCATCTGAAAGAGGAACACAAAGTGATGAGCAAAGAAAAAAAAAGGTAAAGTGATAAAATAAAAAGAGCTGATAAATCTAATTCATCATTATTAGAGCACAAGCTACTCATATACACAATCGCTCAATGTTAAAAAGCTCTGAACAGCTTTAAAGAAAAAAAATAAAAGGTGCAAACCTGCACATATTCTAGTGAGGGTTTGAATGACCATCCACTTGTGATCATAGGAGCTAGTGGACGTCTCAAGGATATACAGGAAAATCTCTTTGAAGAACACCTGAAAAGAGAATTGAATATACAATATAAACAAAAGCTGAGCAAGAAGAGCCGCCTGGGAAACTGAGTGGAGAAAAGAAGGGGAGGCTATGTGTTTTAAACTGGGACAGCTGCAGCTCAAAAGCATGAGCAATGCGACATATGTCATCTGTGTCAGCTGCTCGCTGTTTTGAGAAATGGAGTGAGTGTCAGTATTGTACTAGAAGTGGTGTTTGATATGTCGCCATGCAAACAGGTGATGACAGAAATAAGACAGATGTGACATATGTTGTGAAACACACCAGTGAGTCTTAAAAAAAAGCAACTAATCAGTTTGCCTTTTTCCTTTCATTGTTTCACTTAGTACAAACCTAAAGAACAATTACAATTGTATAAATGAAACAAGTTATAACTCTTCAGACTAATGACAGTATAAAAAAAGTGATTCACTTCTCCTAATTCACAATATTTCCCTCACAGCTTGTCACAGTAATGCATCATTTTTTCCGTTTCTCTTGACATCACAAAAGCTATGCATAGATGCACATAAATAAAGCTGCTGTACTTATCCAACTAGTTCATCAGGCTTTCTGTGCTTGAATAAAGATTAAAAGACAAAGCCTGGTACACCCTGTTCTTTTTTTAACTCCCTGATGTGTTCATCTCCATGAAAGTCTTTGGCTATAAGTATAGAATTTGTTACTCTTTTATTGGCTTCACGTCGCAGAAAGAAAAATATCTTACCTCGATCTGCATCTTGAGGTGTGTCTTGAAGTGGGAGAGCAGAGTAAGAAAAATGGAGAGCGAGAGCTCGAAGACTTCAGGCACAGAGGAGACGCCGTTCTTGGACAAGGCCACGCACAGGTACTGCTTGATGGCGTTTATGAACATTTCATTGGTCTTGAAGATTGGCCCAGCATTCTGCAGGATGGATAGCAGCAGCTGGAGGGACAAGACCTTCGATCGCAGCTCATGAGACCTGAGGCAGACAGAGAAGAGTAATATTATCATTATTTGTATAAAATCAGGAAAAATATTTTGAGGGGCAGAGCAAAAGACATAAGATGGGAGTCAAGATAGGACTCTACTGGCAGGATAAAGTTCACAATACAGAGATTTCAGATTAGAGGAAGGTCTGAAAATGTCCTCCAGTGCGCCAATCCCAATTGTGGTTGGACATAACATGAATAGTTGTTATTAACCCTTATTACCAGAGGACATATGAGCCCACTGGATAGACTGGGGTGGTTAGCAAAAAGCCTGCTAGCGTATGCCAACAAGCTTTCGTCATATTGCTTTACCTACCAGTTGAAAGCACAAGTCGAGTAAAACTTATGCTTAAAATCGAGAACCACGCTCCATAGAATGAAAATATAAATATGAAAAAATAAATAGCTTGGCTTTGTGATTATTTGGACATTAGCACTTAGCAGAGCAACCATGTTAGCATGCTCGCTGAAAAAGTATGAATTGTAATTCCAGCAGCATGCACATTTGGTAGTGTCTGGGTTACTTTGTTGTATTTTATCTTGGTTATGTGTTTTATAGTTTCACAAATGCAAATGTAATTGAATCTAGTTTAGTTCCACCCCCCCACCCAGTTTTTGGTGTGTCTGAGTGTGCTTGGTTTCATGAATGTGCTAATGTTAGCTTTTAAGCTTCTTCTGGATTTGATGATTAAGTGCAAATTAATCATAAAAGGGCTAAGAAAATTGCCGTGGTACTTTCCCCCAAAAGTATTTACAAACAAACACTTTGCAATTAGACCTTAGAAAATTACATTAACTTTTTTTTTTTTTTAAAAAGGACATAAAATGTCTCATTTAACACTTTGGTCACACAATAAATCTCATAATAATCCAAACTCTCACTGAAAACCAAGCACCTATGAATGCAATTATTATCCTTTAAGCACAGTTACACCACAAGCAAAGCATGACGCACAGCGTGAGGCCACATCAAACTGTATTTCTCCATCAGAGAGTTAAAAATCTTCAGCAGCCTTCAAAGCAGTGCTTGGGCAACTAAATCAAAGTGCCTCTGCTCACACAGCCTCAGCTTGCCTGAACTGTTTTTCTGCTGCAGCAGGGCAGAAAAACTTAAAACTCAACAGAATCATACGTTCAGCTACTTTATATGCAGAGTTTGGCTGCTGGTCTGTAAAGCCTTCTTGCTTTGTCTGCGTCCCAGAGATGGAAAACAGACAAAGCAGATGAAGGTTTTAAATGGCATAACAACAATATGCCTTAACATTTTTCACAACAAAAAACACATAAGGCCAACATTTATATTTATTTCTTTCCTAAAAACAGGCCTGAGAAAGTCTGAATCTTTGTGAGTCAGGATGCAGTGTGTCACGATGAACTGAAATTTAAGTTAAATGAATAAGATACAACTTAGACTCAAAGACATTTTGTTGAATCTAAGCTATAACAAATAAAAGCAAAACGGTGAAAAGAAAAACAAATTACTGGTAATTTGTATTAATTGCTGGTATGTACATAGTATGTAAAACATTCCATGTGCAAAGAGTTATTGCCATTTACTACTGGTTAGAAAACGCAAGGAAATATGATATTTTTTAACACAACCGTCATGAGAGTGCTCTGTTCTGAGAGACTGACAGAAAATGAAAGATCAGGGAGAACAGCCTTGTTAGGAGGGTAAAAGGTTTCTGTCCGGTGCTGACAGACCACATCAAGGCTGAGGTAATTGACATGGCCTTCATCCAACACGCAACACGCACACATACTCGCTTCGAATTTCCATCACAGCGATTGAAAAGTCAGTCAAGAAAAAACTTAATGCACATTTCTCTGGCATATATGGACATTATAATGAATATTTTTTGGTTAAGGAAAAAGCAAACAAATATCAAAATCACCCAGTGAACTCTGCAAATTAAATGTTATGCATAAACAAGATGTTGTAAATCTTGTTTCACAAAAACCCTGAGTGGGTTGGGAGAAACACGAACTTGGGTTGAAAAATGGAAGAATTAAAAGATTTTTTTTGCCTTGAGAAATAAAAAGTTGTTAACCAACATAAAATTAATTTCCTTCATCACTGATTATTTTAAAACAACTATAATAAACTGATTACTCCCTTAAACGAACACTCATGTCCATTTTTGCATCAAATAAACAAAGAAATGCAAGTTTTTTTTCCCACACATTGGCTGGTCACAAGAAGCAGAATATCACACACAAGAAAATATAAAGTAGAATCTAAACCTCAACTACTGACACACCTACAAATAAAATATGAAGCTCATCAACATGATAAAACTCTTCCATAGCTTTGTCAAGGACCATAACTGAAATGGCAATTACATCTCATCAATTAGAGTTGACATAACGTCCTCTGCTGTGAATTGGAGATTAGGATTAGTGCCCAGTCGCAATGATTAATTATCATCACAAAAGCAGAAACAAGGTTTGACAATAAATCTTAGAGTCCTAGAGTTTTATATGACTTTAAAAAAAAAAATCACTCATTATATATCTTTAACTTTTGGACCACTAGACAACATAAGAAATCTAACACAGTGAAAACGATAAAAATTAGTTAGACCAAATCTTATAGGATGACCATGTAAATGATAAGAACTTCAATTTAAAAAACAAAAAAACATCTTACTTAGGATCAGGTGGTCCATCTGACAGCGGCTTCATTGAGAGCTTGCAAAGCGAACGAAAGACAAGGAAGGCATCTTTCTGGAGGATGTGGGAGAATTTAGCTCCTGGTGGCTGGCCTGGTGCCGTCCCCGATTCCTGAGGAAAAACAACCCCCCAATAAGGGCAAATAAATAAATAAATGAACACTAGAAACATCTTCTTTACCTAAACGCTGGGCCTCTAGACTACTTAAGATTTATAGTGTGTGATTATAAGCTTCCAGATCCATTAGGTTTGCTTGACCGTAATCACAGAAAAGTAAGATCAAGTATAATTGCTGAAGTCATACTGAGCTGGATTTCAAAAAGAGTGGTTACATAACACAGCAGAGAAACATATTCCCATGAATTAGAAAGGCTGGTTTCATTAGTTTATCTGAAGCGTGCGATTATAGACGCTTTCAACATTTTTCCCAGAAGAAGTCAGAATTTAATCTAAATTAAACTCAAAAGGTTTATAATGATATTTTAAATGATTTACCATAAATGTCCTACACAGAACAAACCAGCTCTGCTCCATCCCTCACCTGAGTGTCAGTGGACGAGACGGACAGTCTGTCGTCAGGCAGCGAGGGGGTGAAGCTGGCAGAGATGGGTGTGCCGGGGATGCCGTTGGCATGGACGTGCTCGTTGTCGCTCCCCAGGGTGCCTTCGTCCTCCATCGAGCTCTGGGTTCCCTCCGTCGCCGCTTCGGCCGGCTCTGACTCTGCCGGCTCGTTACCAGACTCCTTGGTGTCTGAGCAGAGGTTTGCCGGGTCCAGGCAGTGGCCTGTGGTGACAACATGTACATGGCCGTTATCAGTGGATGCTCAACACTTTTAACGTCTTCTAATAGGGAGGGATATCACAGCAGCTTCAAACCCTTTGATCTTAAATCTGATTTTCTAAGAATATAAAAGATTACCAAGGCACATAAGCCAGCAGCATGTTTGAGAGCATCTAATGTAATCCAGTATGAGGATACTAGAGCGCAATGTTGCTCATTCTTCCTCCCAACTTTTAAAGCTTGTTTGTCAAATCTCTGCCTGAGGGTAAAAACATGTCTGAAAAAAGAAGGCAAAGTACCATTTCTTTTTGCGCAGACAGGCTGATAAAGCTTTTTGGCTCTAGAGTGAAGGGGGGAAAAAAGCATTTTTCAACTTTTGCGTGCACAGAATTTTGAGCTTTCTTTCTGTCAGCAGCTGAGTAAAGTGAACCAGCCTGACCTAAAAAAGAAAAAAAAAAATCATACGGTCCAAGGAGCTGATTTATTAAAGGAAGCTTTCAGTTCCTCAGCATCAGATTTGGAACTTGCATTAAACTTTGTATCCAAAGGACTTGAGAAAAAGATTAGAAGGAAAATGGGAGGAGAAATTATTTGTGCAGACAATTGTTTAGCAGAATCTGCTGTATCACCAAAACTGGAGTGAGCTTCAGGTTTAATAATTTCAACACACAAAGTAAGCTGTGATTTGCAAGGGAAGCGAGGGCCCGCAAACAGCAGAAGAGTTGTTGCTTAAGCTACATGAGTTCCATCATCCAACCACCCTTTTCTAAATGCAAGTAGCCACTTGCTACAAAAAGAAAGAGAGTAAATAAATCCCAAATCTTACCTCCTGCCACAGTATTGACCACCTCCTGCAGAATACTCTGGACGATCTCCTGGGCTTTCTCTTCATAGTTTGGGGTCTCCTCCTCCTCTTCCTCACCTGCTCCTTCACGCTGCTGGGCTGCTGCATCTGAACAACCCATTTAGCTTTAATGCACACACTCATATTCCTCATACACAAATTAAAATAGAACGCAATAAAGATTGTTTTTGTAATGCTAAATCAAATGTTAGCAAAATCCTGATTCTTGATATTCAAAAAACTACAAATGCAGCATCTAATAAAAGTTATATTACACATTCAGTAATTGTGAAAAGGGTCTAATAAGGATAAAGTTGCAAAGATGTTTATTGTTTTCTTGATATGAAATAAAAATAAACACAAGAATGTTTGTTAAAAACTGCAAGCAAACCTTTTTCGTCATCTCCAAAGGATTTAATAATAAAAATCATTGAAGGGTTTTATGGTGAATCAGAGGAAAGGTCTTACTCTGTGCTGCTGCGGTGGCCTGGTCTGCTTCCGTCTGCTCGTTTTCAGCTACAAAGAACTCAGAACCGTTCTCTGGGTCTGGGTTCTCGTAGACGGGCCCCTGCCCTCCTTGCTCCTCCTCTTGCTCCCCGGGTGCAGACCTCTTGCTGGACTCCAGTGCCGGCGTGGAAGGGGTGGATGGGATGGTGATGCTGGAAATCGGAGGGCTGACGGGCCCGTTTGCCTCCTGGGCCGGAGCCTTGGCTGGCGGGTGAATGTGAGTCTGGAGCTGGGGGGAGTCCGGCTCAGCGTGCTGGGTGACTGGGGAGTGCTGCCGGTGCCGCTCTCTTTCCAGCTGCTTTGCTTCCTGCAGCTGAAGCGGTACATGCACACAAACCGAAAGAAGAAAAAGGGAAAAGGCGCATGCAAGAGGCACATACACACACGGAGAAAAGAAACACGTTAGCAGCATGTAAACATCGTCTACATTTACAAGTTTGATCAGGCCGACTGTTTCCCTGTCGGAGCCGACGGCAGAGCTTCAAAACAAATCTTTAAAAACACTGAATGTGTCAGCTCGTATGGAAAATGTAAATGAATGTGTACCGAGAAGTAGGACATGCTATCCAAACAGCAAATGAGACAAACTTTGTGGAATCAGTTCATGCTGGTTTGTGTGTGTTTGGTCTATTTTAGTCTGCTGGTGGAAGAAAGCATTTCTGGTGGAAAATGGCTCGCCATGCCCTGGCTGATGTGTCATGGTTGACGTGTGCTACGTCTCCTCCACAAAGAGGGAAGAGATGGAAAAAGTTGCCGTGCTTGAGCTCGGTAGATCGCGAGCTGTAAGTGGGTCACGAGACATTTGCACACAGTTATGAGCCAATTTCTTATTTTTTTCTAAATGCTGGTGAACGCTGCAGTGTTTCTCATCCGAGACTGCCTTTTTGACAATTGGTTTCTAGGAGGAAATAGAACTTCAACCTTTTATCTCGGTGTGAAAATAATCATCTGCACAGTTAAGACAGGTCACCATTTCACAGCAAAACACCAACACGGGTTCCAAAATACAGAAAACGGTAACAAGCGGTGGAAGTTTTCTCAGCCAGGCTAAATTAATCAAAGCCTAGGGTGCATTTGCAGATTTGCAAAGGTTAGAAATAAATCATAGAGGTAGATTTGAATGACTCAGAGAGAGGAAGGGACACAGGCTTCGGATGAAAGTACGAACGATACAAACACTGGTGCTTTGGGAAGACTGGAAATCTGCTAGCAGCAAAAAGATGGATGGGCGGTACAAATTTATTTTAAAATCAAAACCAAAATAAAGATTTTTAGCTACAGGAAACAATTAAAGGAGCTATACCTGTTATTATTTTAATCTTTCTAAGAAAAATGGTTTCTATATAGTATGTTATGTGCTAAAATGGGTAAGTCCATATAAATGAATGACTCATTGATTGTGCATATGTACGAGTTTTTACCCCATTCCGTGTAGAAACCATATTTTTTCGCAAGATTAAAATTATATCAGGTACAGCTCCTTTAAACAAACAATCTATTTCATGTCTCATTGCGTGAACTAAATGCCAACAAAACCCCTTTAATCAAACCAATTAAGACTTGTTTTGCAAACCACACTTCCATCAAAATCTGCTCAATTCTAATTACATAAACTGCTATGGTCACATCTAAACATGACCAAGTAAACTGGATGAAACCACCTGAATGAAATGATTAGCATTGAAAACGAGCGACAACAGGGCCAGACAAACGCACCTCGACTGGAGGGGACAGGCGAGGCAGAACAAACAAACTAAGCTCATTATTTAAATGCCACCTCAGTCGGATAGTGAAGGCTGCGTGTGAGTGTGTGCGTGGTACGTGAATGATTCTATCATGCTGAGCTGCAGCCAGGAAATGCATCTACACACAAATACAGAAAGTGGATCTTCCCGGCGCAGCAGTGCTGCACTACGGTGACAACGCAACAATAGGACTCTGCCTCAAAGACGGCCTTGTCTCCCTGTCGCTGTCCCAACTGCTGCCTTTAATTTCTCCATCTGTGTCTAACTAATTGCCAGTAGCTCAGTGTCCTTCAAAAACATGACATTTATACACATTTACCACGCCCCGGGGTGCGGCTACAAGCTAAGGTGTTGCAGGAAAGCAAGATGATTTGTAGGCAAGTCAAGAAAGCCACAGCAAGCACAAGGTGGAAGAACAACACAGCATAGCTCCTGTGCAGTGTGGGAGCAAAAAAAAAAAAAGAAGAAGAGAACGGATGAGTGCATGAATGGATGAGTTCAAAGCTCAATGCGCAAACACAGATACAGAGAGAAGAGCTGAAGAGGTCTGATCAGGCAATGTCACGGCAGTCCTGCACGCTTTACCTGGCGGTCACGCTTTCTGGAGGCCAGAGACCAAGATAGCTTGTGATTTGTAAGCTATGTGTCCAAAAGGTAGGGAGGGAGGCAGGTGAGGAGGGGGAAAAGTGTCATTCAAAAAGAAAAAGATGATTAGAGCAAGCTTTTTTTTTTTTTTTTTTTAAAGGCAACACCTAAAATGTCCTTCTGGACACAAAGCAAACTGTAGACTTTGATTAAATGGTTTAATAAACCAATCAATAGAAAGTTTTCCCACAGGTTTTAATGCCATTACATTACAACCCAAAGCTGATTCCCAGCTAAAATAGTTGTGCTTTAAGCCAAACTGTTGAGACATTTCTTAAAATGCCCACTTTTTATGCTTAAATGCAATTAATTATTCAAACTGAAATGATTTTTATTAGTGCAGATTTTCCCCAGACAGTGGCTGAAGAGAGGACCTGCCTCTACCGTCGGTGTGTTTCATTAAACCATGTGTGATGGGACGTACTGCTTGGTTCTCCATGCGTGCAAAGATGACGTTGAGCATCTGTGTGAGCGTGGCTTTCGCTGTGGTCTGGTTGATGAGGTTTTTGCTGGCCAGGTAGATGTTGTAACAAGTGCGGACGGCCTGCAGCACGGTACCCTCGTGGATTTCTATGTGCTGAGACGTCACGGCTGTCAACAGGGCCTGGAGGGAAAACGGGAGACGGATGAGATGTGAGATCATTTTCACATTGATTAGAGAGCCTGGGTCTTCAGGTTCCAGGCTATCTTCTTCATCCCCCTTCTCATCTTCAAAATGTTTTTTTTTTTAAATATTATACATTTCACACAAACACATATATATATATATATACACACACACACATACATACATATATATATATTTTTTTTTTTAATTAAAAAATATAACCATCATAAAAATATTTAATTGCTATAAAAAGTACAAAAATGTTCTTGATTTGATGTATTTTTAATGTTTGTTTGCTCCTTTATTCAGTATTACAAAGTACATTTCACATTACTTTCTTATCTTTATGACTCAAAGCTCCACTAATGTGACTAACCTGTGAGTCTTTTGCTCCAAGCTTGTTTTCGTGCTGGCCCTCCACAGACGTGATTTTTCTTTATTATCTCATGATTTATACCATGTCCCCATCATTAGTAAAGAATGAAGCTGTTTCATGTTATTAATGATTAACTTAATCATTGCAAAAATTCTATTTCCTGGACTGCAGCACACCTCACATGCCATTTAAATCAGTTTTAAATGCCAAGCCTGGGTTTTAATGGTTTTTATGTCCTAATGAAGAGCTTCTGATGGCTATTAATCAGATTATTGTTTGCAAATTGAACCCACGCCACTGTCATGTCATAAATTGCAGAAAGTTTGCAATTTGGGGATTCACAGGGCAAAGAGAGCAGCGCACCTTGATGATCTGCAGCTGCACACCCTCATCAGTCTGCGGTCCTTGGAAGCAAGCACAGATGGTTTCGATGATTCTGTCGATGAGCTTCTTGCCCGGCGCCGTGTTGTCCGGGGCGCTGCCCGTCAGGTGGCCATAAGCTATCAGCTTCTGCAGGGTCATTTGCATATGCAGACATGTAAACACATACTAGCAACTTGCAGTGCTAACCTTTCACTGCACACAGAAATGCATTCCCCTTTGTTGATTTTTCTTCCCTTTAAATCTCCTCAGTAGGACTCAGCTAAGATGTCTTAAGATATTTCAAGGGATTTCCCATATTGAAACAGTCATATAAACAGTTGGAGCTCCGTGGGCTGACATGTCCTGCCACTGACCTGTAAACAGTCGAGTGAGGTGATGACGATGCGGGGACATTTGGACTGACAAGCCAGCTCAAACGGCAAGAAGTACTTGTCGGCTTCAATGAAGTTGGTCTTTGATTTGATTGGCGGTAAAGTGCTGGAGCCCGATTTGCCATCTCCAGTGGGTGGACTAGTGGGAAACAACACAAAAAGATAGACACTATGAGACGAGCGCTGCGATCCCCTGGTCCGGCCTGTCAAACTGGGGAAAAGAAAGACTCAAAAATCAATCTGACACACTCGTGCTTCCCTTGACATCCAGACACGACTAACGGTGCATGAAAAGTGAGCGCAAGAGATAGTGTATCCCGACCGTGAACAACCTCTTCTTGTTCCACATGTGGAACAGGACATTAAAACATGTTTAATCTTGAAACCCCCCCATCTCCCAGCATTCTGCTCAGGAAAATTGCAGATTAACAAATTCTTTATTATATTCAATTTAATTTAGTGCCTCACTGGTTCAAATTCTCACTTGATCCCTCTTACAGAGAAGGAGTAGCAGTACCAGAGGTTTGTTATTCACGCTCGGGCTTTGCCATGTGCTCATGCTGACAAAGCATCTGCAGGCCAATGAATCGTACATAAAATGATACAGCTACTTTCTCTGATACCAGAGACACTGACATAAAATATGCACCGTCGCTCTCCGCATTCACGTCTCCACAGCTTCACCCAGCACTACTACTGTACCACACCCAGGCTGCACTGGCTGGAATAAGAGAAAAACAGAGAAAGAGTAGGAGGAAGCCAAAGAGGGAGGGAGGGAGGGAGGCAGACAGATAGCAAAGGAGGGGGCCGCATTGTTTAGGTCTTGGCAATGAAAAAGGATGACTTCAGCTGTTTTAGAGGGACGACCTCACAGAGCATGGAGTATAATCATAGAGAGAAATAAAAGACGAGAGAATGGAGACCTTGCTGAAGTGCCTCATAAAGAGAAGAGAGGTGGGGGCCAGGGGGATAATATTATGATGGGGGGCAATATGAAATTAGATGAGGAAACCGGCATCAAGCAGCAGGAAATAGTGAGAGATAAAGAGATCGTACAAAAACAGGCAAAGGGAGTTAGAATCTTAAAACAGGCAGAACTGAGTATGAGGGGGAAAAACCTTTTTAGATTTACGGTTTTAAATACTTCTTTATAGTGGAGCAGTGATTCAGCATAACGGAGCGACTGTCAGCTTATGACTCCATCTCTGCTTCCCTCTGCGATTACATGGCCATGCTTAACATCACCTGCCATTCCCTATACCCTTATTATCAGCCTAATGTCAGATTAAGCCTGCTTATAAAACATAAACTTTAGAAAACTGCTTTTCAGTCAGTCAGTAAGATCACATCTCCCTGCTCCCATCACAGGGGGCCTAGAAGAAAACAGCAGCATGAGGATCGTGTGGAAGAAAACAACATTACTACATTGAGCTATTTGAACAAAACACAAATATTAAAAGAAAAACCGCTGATTCCTTCTGAAACTTAACAGAGATTCTAACCTTTTTATGGGTGTTCTTTCCATAATTTTCATTTCATTTTACATCACTACCTGTTAAAGTCGCGTCAATAAACAGTTTATTGCAAACCCAGCACATCCTTCGTGTCTCTAGAAGAGGGTTCAGATTCAGGGATGCTGGTTGGTGCATATTGTTACCTTCTTTTTAGCATAATCTACAGTCAAGGCTAGCCTACGGTAAACAGCACAGGACAAGAGCTGCTGTATCACATATATCTCTAAGGAATAAAAACATGAAACACCAGTTTCATACATAAAAATTGTGTATGGGAAGTTGCTTTCACTCAGAGCATGTAAGACTGCATGGCATAGATCTAATTACTTTAAGGTCTAAGAGGTTTTGGTAAATGGTTTATTTTGAAATGTCCTGCAGCAGCTAGGGCTCCTCTAAAGTCTTACTGTGTATTGCTCATTTAAAATCTCCCAGCAATAACAAACTTGAGTCTGTAATTCTGCTCATCTGACAATTCTGATATCTAGGTAAGTACTCAAATGTTATATTGAAAACCCAAGGACAAGCATCTAATTGTGCAACTTTCATTGCTTTGTACAGCTTAACATTTTTATTTTCCAGCTCTTAAAAGGAGGAGCAGCAGCTGGGATTGATTTTTCTAAATCCTGAATAACCGACCCTCCACTCTATCGCTACATATCAAGGTTGCATTTCACTCATTGCGTGTCTTTTGTTTAAAGCGCCCAGCGTCGATTCCCATCTGCTTCATTTATCTACAGAACAAATCATTTCTAAATGGATTTGACCCAAACAGAACATTGAATGCATTGATTTAGGATTTTAAACAATGACGTAAAACTTGCGGTGGGTAATGTTTTGCAACCTTTATGCGACTTCAAGCAAGTCTTTTTTCCGCTACGGCCTAACATGCAGACAAAGATGCACAAAGGGAATCCATTTAAATACGACTGCGGGTTAACTAAAAGTGTATTTGTATTAATGAATGAAGAAAAGCTGACTTTTACATCCTTAGCAAGAAAATAAGATGGGAGCAGCGCTTATGCAAGCTGGGTGTGGCAGCAGACAGTCTCCATGTCCATCTTTGATCTCGAAATCCCAACCATGACGGTGAAATTTTAAATGAAATGTGGGGATTGATGTCTCACATGCAGGAAATGGAGAGAAATGGTGAGACCCGGTGCATGCAGGGGGGGAAATGGTGTGGCACAAAAACGTATTAGGATATAAAAATGTGTGGACAGGGAGAAGAAAGGATGGGAGGGTAGAAAGGAGAGAGGCGGTTCTCGCTCTATACGTCACATTCCAGAGCCTGTGTTACTTGGCAGCACGTTGGAGAGCACGCCGCAAATAAACCGCAACAGTCAGAAACAAGTTCAGCGACGGCCACGGCTTCATGAGGAAAGCCATTAATAAGAAGGAGAGGGGGGCTGTTGGGAACGGCCCAGCCGAGGAGGCGAACAAAAACACACTGGAGTCTGTGTGTACAGGCAAACACGCAAAAACACACACGAGGTTTTTAATCCCCTTCACCAGCCGGAACGACGGAGAGGCCTCCGACTGAGTCATGAATTTTACAGAAAACCCGCAGAGAGAAACAAAACCCTTTAAATGACCCTCGCTGCCAGATCGCCTTACATAATTCATCAGTGGCTTACCTTAATTTTTCTGATTCCTCCTTGATTTCCTCTGAAATGAGAGAAGAAGAGGATGCGATCAGTTAGATAAGTGCAGGTCTGCGGGGAATGTTAATCCTGCAGTTTCTCTCCCAGCAAAAAGACACCATTACAAGTTGAAAAAGTATGAAGCAGAGGCACAAGCAGCAGAAAGAATTTGACCTATTTATGAGAGCGGGCTCCCAGAGAATTTGTCCCAGTAAAAATCCTCCTGAATGCACAACATTGGTTAGAAAGGTGCTTTTCAGACCCGTCTATAATGTATCCAATGGCCTGCTGGATACAGTGGCGTGCAACAAAAGAAGGGATTTTCACGGTTTTTAAAGGTGGTGTGGGTGCTGTAGATTTTCATTTCTGCATGAATGCCTCTGGTTGTCAAGGTGACTGTTTTGTTTACGTCCCAACAACAAGCTTAAGGGAGCCTGGTTCATGTATTGCCTCTGCTGCAGCGCAGTCCCAAAGATGTAATCATTATCCTCTCTGTGCCGTATCCCTGAGCCAGACCCACATTTGTGTTTCACAAATTTCCAGCCACGGAAGCAGATGTATGAACTCACTCAGCGCAGACGTAGGAGAAAAAAAAAGGGAGAGACAGAAACACTAAGGGAGAAATAAGAATGAGTGGAGACGGAAATAGAGCTAGCGAGAGCAAAAAAAGAAATAAAAAAAATTGGTACTTGGAGCTTTTAAAGAGCACCGCTCTAACTGGCAGCATCCTCAGTGAACTGCACCTGCCCACGGTAGTTGGGAAAAACCCCACTTGTGTAGTGAGAGCTTAATTATTTCACTGCTTAAAGGCAATAAGTCCTTTTACAGAAAAACAACTTGGCAAAAATATTTAAATAAAAAGCTGGTTTCAGCCATGTCTCATTGTGCTACCCCTAAGAGGAAGAATAAAGGTGGAAGCAGAGTGTCGTTCTTGATTTGGAACCGGCAGATGCCCGTTGATGCATCCAATGAAAAACAGACTCATTGAGCCCAAAGGACTTCTGTGAAACTGCTCTGTGTTCCTGCAGATCCAAATCTGACATATATCATCTTGACAACTTATCAAGTCTGGAGACAGACTGAAAAGGAATTTGAATCTTGTTTTTTATCTTCCAGCACTGTCACTCAATACTCCCCAAAAATGAGAGAGAAGATGATCAAGTCTTTAGAAAAAAAAACCTTCAGTCTTGAAAAATTTCTCCACAAGCTTGAAACCACTTGAACCTACAAAGAATTTCATAATCAAATTCTTTATTTAATTTCATTTTTTATTTTATTATTTCATTGTGTAAGTAAGATAGCAATATTTCTATGCAAGCAATGAAAATAATGTATATATTTCTAGTAGTTGAGAGTAGTTGTGCAGTTGAGAAGCACTGAAAATCTAACATTTCTGGTATATGTGCTAAATTTGAAACCCAAGATAGTCAAATTAAAAATGTGTACCAGTACAAAGTACAGTTAAAACAATAAGATGGAGGGACAGCAAGTTACGCTTTTCTTAAAATATTTTTTTATTTATCTTATATACAAGATGAAGTAACACTGATTCATACCCAATGCAAGCCTTGATAAATAAGATTATTAATAATTATGATAATAAGTAACAAAATAGGTCTGGACTATTCCGAGAACAAAAGAAATAGCAAAACACAAAAAAAGAAGACATACAACAAAATTTTAAAAAAAGACAGAAAGAAAAGGAAAAGAAAGCATACGTGGAGATACATGCAGTCAAGATCAAAGCTTCTACAAAATTAGAGATGATCGATAAGAAGCAAATAGGAGAAAAGAGAAAGCAAAGTTATAATTCATGACCACTATGCAGTGCACTTTTCATTCCTCCCACAGATCATTACATTTTAACTTTAATAACTTCAAACTGAACATCAGCTGTTCATGTGCTGAATATCTTTGATTATTACAGTCTATTGTTCAACTTTGGGAGGTTTAACAAGCCCCTCCTTATAGCCACCATATTTTCATAAAGTATCTGTTACATTTAGATAATCTAGAAAATCTCGAGTCCAGTTTTTCTAAATGAAAAGATAAATGTTGAAATTCAACTTTATGGCCAAGAACTTCCTTGTCTACTCTGTGCTTGGCGGTTAAAAACAGTCCAAAAATAGGACAACTCCAACAAGCACCAATACATTCTAAACAAATATATTGACTAAATCAGTATTTAATCAAGCACTTCAAATGGTCTTGTACATGAAATGTGCAATAGAAATAAACTTGCCCTTTTTCCTCCCATTTCTTTATTGTGAAACAAAAAATTCTACTTTTTGTTTCCTACAAATAGTGGACATGACATTATTCAGTGATAAATTGCAGCTCAGTGCAAACACAAAAAAGGTTTGACGGTAATTATTTTTTAACAAACACACAGCAAAGCCCTGGGATCACAGAACATGAAGAATGCATTTGCATATCTCCCATCCTTTTAACTTTATTAATAGTACTTCACAAACTCGTAAGAGGTGAGGCGTATTTCATCACTTTCCTCGCTGTTGCAGCTTCTGTTGCTTCATCTAATTTCATTAAATTCCTTCCATTAGTTGCATCCTCCACAATCCAAACTAAGATTAGCTATGGTTCTTTGGAATTCTGACTCCCAGTTACTCCCACCCAGCGTGGAAATCTGAAACCACTTCTGGTAAGATGTTTGTGTGAATAAGCCGACTCATTTTTCTCTGATAGTGCAGACTGCAGATAAAATTATTGTACTATGTGAAGATGCTTAAAAACCTAAATAATACCTTTAATTCTTCAGTAGACTGAATTGGCTTTTCAGAAAATGTACACAGATCTAATCACTCTCAATCCTACTCTTGATCTTGCTCTGATGTGTGGAAACCTAGAAAGTGAGCTACTACATTTCCTCATAACCCGGATGCGCCGCGTCCGGAGGTACAATGTGCTACGGTTTTGGCTCTAAAAATATACTTAATGATGTAGTTTCGAGT